>BLKR01003183.1:0-157150 GCA_011170035.1 Teleogryllus occipitalis | reverse complement strand
AATCTTACACCTACACTCCACGATCTTACACCTATATCTACTCCACAATGTTACACCTACACTCAACGATTTTACACCTACATCTACTCCACAATCTTACACCTACACTCATCACTAGTGACGCTCTGGAACACCCGTAACGAATTTTATTTGCTTCATTTAACCTCTCATGTGCCGCATGTCGTCTTCTCACCCCCTTCGCCCCTTCCCCCTCCCTACGCCCTACACCCCATGTGACCCCTCCCACGTGTAGCCAGGAGGGAGGAGCTGCCATCGGTTTCTAATTAGCCCGACAGCCTGTTACTGATCGCAGACGGTGGCACCGCAAGACGGCGCCGGGTACGTTGCGGTTTGTTGCATTAGTACCATTAGAAACAGCGACACGGCGCAACCCGCGAACAGAGACTGATTAAACGGATTGGCGACCATGGGCGTGGGTGGCGCACTGGGAATGAACTGCTACTTGCATCCTTCACTAAGTGTTTTGGGAGGATTTGACTTTTTGTTTTTACTTGTTTGATTGTAATGTCTCTTTCACATAAAAAAGTAATAGTTTGTAATAAAGTTAAGCTATATATTGTATCCAAAAGAAATTTCTGCCATAATTACAAATTTCCGTCTATAAATACTAATTAATTTGCAAAACAACGAGATCGACGTGCTTAGAAGGAAATCTTTCACAAAAATGGGCATCGGAGATGTTCCATTAGCACTACAGTCGATTACAGCAATAGGCAGTTGAACATCATCGACAAGAAGTGGCATATATTGAGATCTCTCCACTATCTGCTCAGAAATCTCCGAAGGAAACAACTAATCAAAGTAGGAATCTAGAAATTCGAAGCTGCAGTTCTGCTTGCAGTTCTAAATTCTCCTCTACTGGAAGGTGATCCTAGCATTTCAAGGTCTGCAGAATTTGTTACATTGAAGAGATTACATAACCAAACCATTCCGATATCGTATCGCAGAAAATGGAATGAAATTCGACACGGAATAGACGTGTAAAGCGATATTAATCGCAGCGCAAAAAGTGGCTTCTAATTTAAAAGCACCTCCCCCTCATTGTTTCCGTCCCCCTGCACCATCGCACGTCCTCTTCCCGCTCCTCCCGGCCCCACCACATCCAGCCCCTCCCCGCCCAGCTCAGCCCCGTCACTGGGGGTGCACGGGCGCGAGTCGCCATCCCTCCCTCTGCACCTCGGTCGCAGGCGGCCACACTTCTATCGATTGGGGGCGAGGTTGGCCCCACTGGTGGCGGCGGCGGCGGCACCGCCGAGTGGCAGCCCGCCAACGGAGCTCGCGCGCCGCCACCCGCCCCCTTCCTAATTCAGTTTCCCGGCCGCGAAGTGTGCCCCGCATCATAAGAGTGGGCCGGGCGAGGCCGCGCCGAGGTCATACGTGGGGGTGACCGCAGGCCCCGAGCCACCGTGGATACGGTGGCGCCGAGATGAAAGGGCAGTAACTCCTGGAGCGAGCTGCCGCCAGCCGCCGGGATTACCCCACAGATGTAATTTTGGAGAGAGGGCGGGTGAGGGGGAGGGCGGGGGTTCGAGGAGCGGGGAAAGGGGATTTCGGTAATGCGGTTTGCGAGTACGATGGGCGGGGGCGGAGGCGAGGAGGAGGAAGTCGCCTCCGTCTGAGACGTTCTCGACGACGCTGCCACTTTGAATGTGACGTTAAGTCCTGCGGCGGGGGGTTGGCGGCGGGGCATGGAGAGGGTCAGGAAGGGAAGGGGATATACGGTGCACGTAAGGGGTGGAGTTGATGTGTATTGTCTAACGAAGGAAGAATGAAAAGAACGGGCACTCCATAAGTATGGAAACAAATGGAATTAGAACAGAGTCGATGTGGAAATGGCCTTCGCACAATTCACATAATCATATTTAACACAATTTTTTTAAAGTATGATAGGACACCTTTTAAGAGGGAAATTAATTTCAACGATAAGATATAATTAATAAAAAATATTAGGAGAAAATAAATTACAAAAGAGAGAATACGGATTTTTTTTATATTAACAGCTATAGTACTCTTTCTTCTTCTCTTTCATCTCATTTTTCTTCAGGTATTCATACGCTGCCTGTTACTCTTCGTCTTCCACTTAATATCTACGATGCATAGCCAAGATTTATTCACCTTTAAGAGAGGTGCTATAAAAATTTACTCTACTGATGGTTACCTTCCCTCCTTCCAACGTGTTGGGTGCAGGATTTTTTGTAGTCATTCATTTTATAATGTAGTTATAATTAGTCCTTAATGAATTTGTTAATTACCTTTCCTCATCGTATCCTACAACCAGCTATTTATATTAGAAATCATATAGGATAACACATTTTTTCTAAAATTTTATGATTAAGAGTATTGCAAAAACTGTGTACTTTGGTAAAATTGTGGCACCCATTACTTTTATTACTCTAATTCAAACACCAAGTTCGAAAGGTTCAAAAAATGATGTACATAAATTACTTTTTTGGTTTATAATTGCCCATTCAAAGAATGTTCGTTAATTTGCGACTTAAATTCTTTTGATAGTAATGGCGTTAAGAATCACTTATTTTTTCATTCAAACATTAATATCTCATTTACACGTATTCTAATCACACATAATCTACTCAATAAGAACAAATAATATAATATAAATTAATCTCCATGATTATAAAGAAGATTCCATGAGTTCATTGTAAAAATAATTTTTGTATCATTTGTCTTTAGTTCCGAAACCTCAGCAACAAGCAAGCCGTGCAAGGCACGTACACGATCCAACAACCGCACGGTCACAGCACAAACACATTAGGTATCATGAAAAATGAACACAACCGCTTGAATTTTAATGGCCTTCTAGGCCTCAAAAAAATTCTTTTGTCTCCCCAATATTCATCTCTTGTATTTTATTATCCAACCCCTCACGCAATATTCCAGTTTGGCGTCTTTCATCTCCTTGAACCAACAGCTACATTCACTAACGACTGTTTATATAGCAAAACGCAGTCAGGACATCGGACCTGCACGGGTGCGCCGGGACGGAACAAATGTGGGGATGGGGGTTGAGGCAAGAAGAGAAAGTGAGGGATGGATGGAGTGAAGGAGGGATGGAATGAGGAACATAGAGAATGAAATGAGTGAGGTAATGCGTGTGCGAGGGAGTGAATGAGGAACTGGGGAAGGGAATGAGGTACTGAGGATGTAAGGGAGGGAAAGAGTGAGAGAATAAGAGAGTACGTGAGGGAGTGAGAAAGTATGTGAAGTAGTGATAAATGGAAGAAGGGAATGAATAAGGAATTAAAGGAGTGAGGAAGAGCTGGAAATAAGGAGAGGAAAAAAGAGATGAGCAAAATGGAGAGGGAAAGGGAGAGAGGGCGAGGCAGAACCGGAGAGAAGGCAAACGCAATAAACTGAATATTGAGAAGGACACACTAAGAGGGTGAGGACGGAGGGTGGGAAAGAGGAAGGCAGCGAGGGCGTGGCAGGAAGGAAGAGGAGTGTGAGGGACTTTCCGCTGGAGGCAGCAGCAGCGGCATACATTTACGTATATTTACACACATTTCATTTTCTTATCGCGAAGGTTAGGGAAAAAGGATAATTAGGTTTCCAAACGTATATCATGAGCAATAAACACGGCGCGCTTAACACGCGCTCATTTCCATACACAGCTCATAAAGCACGAGGAGAGCCGGACCGAGCTGTCGCGTCTTACTGTTTGCTTTTTCGCTCCCCCCCCGCGCTCGCCGTGCCGTGCCGTACCGCGCGCGAGGCCAGGCGAGGATAGCGCCGCGCCGCGCCGCGAGGACGCCGGAAACGCGGAGGACTGAGGCAGCCAGATAATGGAGGCCAATGGTGGAGCTGTGAATGTCGCCCGGAGACGAATACAGTTTCCGGTGAGGACGGGGAGGAGCTGGGTTGGATTGCTGATCTACATAGCAGATCCAACACTGTGACGGTTAGAGCTCTCATCTGCGGCAAGTCGCGGGGGCAAGGGTTTACGTGGCTTTTCGTGCGGGGGTTCAGAGCTCGGACAATACTGCGTGTGGAAGATGTACAGAGTAAAGCGGGTTTGCGGGAGGGATATTTCTGGTTCGTCTCTCTTCCTTTTTCTTCATGTATTGCAAGCATAAAGTCTCATTCATATCACTTTTTTTCAATACGTTTCAAGTCTCATTTACAGGTAAAGTGCATATAAAAGTGCACTGAATTATTAACATTTCGTATTTAAAATATCTGGTACTTTTAAATGGTTTGTTCGAGACTCTACTGGACAGATTTTCCTTATTATTGCTTTAAATGAAAGATAGTGATCCGTATATGCGTCATCACCCATTTTGCAGTTCCCTATTTACGCTGAAATATTATGTTAAAAAATCGCCGTTTTTGTGGCGCACCACTATATAATTTTGTCTTTTTACGAAGGCGACGAAGTAAAAATGCACGATTATTTGTTGTTATTTTTTTTCAGTTCGAATGTAATTCTGTTAGCGTCAATCGATACATCGATACCATTTTTAACTTCCTCCAAAGTGCGAGACGGAAGCAGGCATTAATCTAACTTTAAAAGAAAGTTGCAACTTTAAAGTAATTTGACTTTGTCCAGCAACTTTTGGGTCGAAAAATGTCAGTAACAGGACGAGAGAGTATTCTAACGAACGCATACCAGCAACCAGCAAATTACATCGTTTATCATTGATTCGTTGGTAATGAAATGTGAGTGAGAGAAACTTGACAAATTAGTTCATTTTGCTTTGTTTAAACGCTACAATATGTTCATCTGCCTACAATATATCATTGAAAATTTTATATGAAGACCAAGTGCATAGGAGAAAGAATTCTGTAGTATAGGAATTATTTTATCAAAAATATACTAGCATATAAACAATTACAATACTAGGATATTATGAGAATATGACACTGCAGGTTTTCCACTAATTTTATTAAACTATATAAATGTTCTTCTTTTACTTTCATTACTTCAGAAAAATACTTCTGTTAATAATAGTTACTGCGTAAAACTATAAACTAACTCGCAGGAGAAAAAAGTCCGTTTTAATGTTCTTCCCTATAAAGAAACTAGCTTTCTAATATTTGAAAAATATCCTTTCACATTTGACTAACAATTGTTTACTTTTTATTACTACACAAAACATTCACACAAATCAAAATTTGTTTCTTGATAATGAGTTTATTTGCAGTAGGCAACTTATCTTTAAAATCAGGCAAGAATTGGGGCCTTTAAAGGAGAATTTAAAGATTCATAAACACAGTTTTTTATTACTTTGTGATTTTTCTGTACTTATTTTGGTTGTATTTTGTTTTGTTGCATTCTTTTATTTGTTTCAACTGTTAAATTAATTTTGTGCTTTTCAATTTACATTGAAATAAACATATTTAATTTTATTACTGAGTTTAATGTTAATTTTGTTTTTGCTTCTGTTGAAACAGTTTCATACCATCTTTGTTTGTGTTCTTGGAATAAAAACAAATCTCTACGAACCAATAAAAAGAAAGTTTTCACAACTTACAAAATATTTTTCAATGATTATTGGTTATCAAGATGTGTTTCATTTAAATTCTCACATTAATTATATTAAATGTATTTGAAGTAAATGTTATTGAAGACAAAACTGAATTTCATATTTTACTAATTCATATTTTCGGTTGCCATAACTAAATTAATTTCATGTTAATATTTTTTAATATTTCAGTTGAATCTGATCAGTGCGTGTTTATCATTCAATTTTATCATTTAAAAAATGATTCAAATCTTGCATATGAATTGTAGGTTTGCATTTTCCCTTCCTAGCAAAGATTATAAAAGTCAATGCTGATGCCTTTTCAGGGGTTAAAATTAATTGCTGGAGCCACTAGAGATAATTATTATTTTTTCAATCATGATTTGCCTTTGTGCTGAATCAGTGACTTCATCAGATGAAAAATAGAAAGAGCGTAGTTAAGAGTATTTACCTCTCAGTTTATTTTACTTCGGAGTTTGCTGCATTGGTTGAATAAGTATTGTACCTTTCCTGTAAGTTTTCAATGTCAAATTTTGACATGGTACTACAACAAGCAGTTGTGCTTCTTTTAAATTACAGTCTTCCATTTCATACTCAATAGAATAGAATAGACATGTTTTTACACATCCCTTGTCTAGACATGAGTCAAAGTAAGAAATAAAAGGATTACAAAATGTAATTGTTTTAACCAACATTTTTGTAGATCATCAAGTTTTAAGTTTCCTATAACTAACACATATGTAATTATATAATTTTCACAAGATCTACCAAATGTAAGATCAAACGAATTCTTTTACAATATTATTTCAATTTTAAAATGTCAAATCACTTGCATTCTTACAAATTAAATATCACTCCAGATCGGTACTGAACAACTTAAGGTTTCTTGAAGGTTTATGTTTCTAATATTCGAAATGGAAAAAAATTAGGAGCACCAAAATAAGTATAGTTCATCATCATCAGCTTCAAGGACTGTTTCTATTCATAGAACTGCTCACTCCATTCTTTCATTGATCTTCTCACGTTCTTGCTCTATTTTGGCTTATAATTTAAAGCCATTCTGGTGATTCTTCGGGCATCTTTAGCAGTTTTGTTTATTTTACTCTCTCCTGTATAAGTATTTCTTTTTCACCTAAGATTTTAATTATTTTCCAAGTCAGTTTTTTCAGTCTACATGTTTATAAAGAGCATTTCATATAACGTCAGTTGCAATGCCCTTAAGGTAGTCACGAGGGGACCATAAGCATCCCCAGACCATTTGTGATAACTGTCAATTAAAATAATTTTTTCGACTCTTTTGCAAATTACAGTACCTTTCAACAGATAATTTTACTTCCCTCCAAGAAAAGTATATCTGTTGTACGCATTAATGTGCTCTTTGTGACGGCGAACTTCTATAATCCCAACGCGTGTCCAGGCTTGTTCATGATACTACACAAAGTTGGATTATTTGTGTCACTTGTGAACAATAAGAAGTTATTGGCAACGACACTTTGAATGAAAATAGTATGACTGTTTAGACTTTTCATACATAAATAAAAACATACCTTATATGGTATTTGTTACAGTAAGCAAGGTAATACATGATCGACATTTAGGTAATAATGCGTTTGAAATAATTAATTTATTTATAAATTTTAGATTTTAAAAATTAACATTTATTCGAAGAAATTAAATACCATGAAGAATACGCTTCAAAATACAACAATTGTTAGTAATATTAGAAAGAAAAGGGTGGGAATGTCAGGCATCTCGATGCGACTGCCAATGGTACGTAAATACGCGGCTTCCAAAGGGTCCGTGATCCTCACGCAGAGAATCAAAGTTCACTCACAATTTATTCATTTCCCTAATTTGTTACGATTTGAAGCATCCACTGCTGTATAAAAGCTGCGTAAAAACGCCTTTATCCATCCAAACGTATTCATGCAATCACCACCAGGTTTTTTCAATTTATTTTAAATTATTATAAATAAATATAATTTTCTAATTGCCTGGCAGAAACAAAATGGATGTGTTCTGAAAGAAAACTCATATTCTAATTACAGGGCGCCAGGAAAGTCTCTCTGTAGTAGCACCTTGCTGTGGGCAACAGACATAATGTTGGGAGTACGAGCTGCGGCTAAAAAACGTAAATTGTGTTCTCACTACAATCATAACAGATGCTAGAAGTGTTGTCTCCTTCACTTGTTTCTCAGTGATCTGGTTGCTACCAACACAAATACAGTTTTTAATAGGGGGCCCTGATTCGGTTCACTGCGGAGGGACTTCCCTGGCGCACTGTATATTCATTTTATCTCAACTGCGCAAAACATTGTAAGTACTGGGAATTTTTTTAATGACACAGAACATTCCTAACACCAAAATAGTGTTGCTGCTACTAGAGACAGCCTGAGTGTGAGCATTCCTGCATGAAAAAAGGAGAAAAAACAGACAAGAGAAAAAAGAAAAATGCTAATGCATAAATCTGCTCATAGAACTTTAGCTCGGAACAGACGCATCTCCTGCGGTCTTGAATGTCTGCCTACTGCATGAAATATTCTACAGAGAGAGCAACTTGCAGATAGTTTTAAACCGGATTTACAAACCTAGCTGCGGTTGCAGGAAATAAGAACGAGATATCAACCCAAGCAAAAAGTAGGGAAAGAGAAGGAACAACGGTCTTTGTCGCATTTAATTAGAGTACATGGCTAGCATAAAAGCCGGACGATAGAACAACATACTGAACTCTCATTATACGAATGTTCGTTTACGAAGGTTTAAACCATCATTGCAAAAAATAAACTAGGAATTATACGCTGAATAATTTTTAAATCGGCGATTCACAGGAGGTGTATTTGAGTATCCGAAGTAAATGAAGTGAAATCCTAATTTAAGAATAGAATGAATAATCCAGAGACAAATGAAGGTGTTTGTATTCCACAGAAACACGTAATTGAAGTTCTTTCTGATAACCAAGAATAACAGAGTTCAATCAGCATTAACGTTGATTCCCGTTGCTATTTACATTGTGTTTACACCGAATTTTATTTAATGTAATAAAAATTCTGTGAACGTACAGTTTACAATTTAACCACTAAGATAAATGCAATATTTGAATTTAATTGGTTGCATAAGTTACTACATCACTTTGGAATAGGTAACAAGAGCTCTGTAAATCTTTCTTAAAAAAATATATAGCGGGACTGAGTACTTCGTTATTGGAGTGAGTCATAATTTCAAATTATTGGTTTTAAAATACTTCGTAACTCATGAAAATATTTCCCATTGATTTATAAGATATCCTCTACAGTTTCAAAATGCTAAAAATTGCCTTTGAACTCCTCTCAAATCGGAAGTTTACATCACGAAATTCTACATCAAAATGAAAACGGAAATTTCAAAACGCACTCTTCTGACTCGCACAAACACAGGAATTCGTTTTGCTGACCAAATGTTCGATTACTGCGGTAAACTGAAAGAGGAAAAAACGGTTTGAAAAAAAAACATGTTTTTAAATCCGCCGAGTGAAAACATGCTTTACGCTGATCTGTAAAAACATCTGATGCGTTGATTGCGTAAAAACTTACAACACTCGTACGAAATGCATTCAGAGCGGATTCGTATTAATTCACCGTCAAAATTCGGTGGTTTGCATTTAGTATTAATTAACGATTATTGTTATTCAACCTTACTGAAATTTAAATTATGTTATGGCGCAAACCACATCCGCGCCTGAAAATAGAATAATTTGAATATCAGTTATTAACAGAACAACAGACAGCAGTCATCTGCGAATAATGCGAGTCCTGCGAGCACCGCTCCAGGCGTGTAGAAGCGCGATTCGGTTGTTTTTTTTCTCACAGCGCGGCGTTTCCGGTAGGCTCCGCGGTGCGGCGCTGCACCCACCGCGTCACGGCCCCCTGAACGCCAGTTCTTGCGGCGCGGAGTCCCGGCGTTCGATGGGGCCGTGCGCGCGTCACTCGCGCCCAATTGGAGAGGAACTAATTAACAGTATGATTTTGCAATTCGTTGGAGTTTCATTCGAATATTCGTATCGGACTGCGCTTCTGGATGGCCGGTTATCTTTTCAATTTTCGGTCTGCAGCTTTCGTGTTGTCGTGCGCTGCCGTGAAATTTTGCTCCGTACTGGAATGTCATCAATCATACATTGTGCCTGATTTGACAAAATAATTGTACGCTTACTTCATATTGGACATTTTTTATAGGCCTTTGTCAAATTTACAAGTCAAAATTAATCAATTTCATGAAGCTTTTTGCTTACTTACAGTTAAGTTGTAGCACCATACACAAAGTTTCCATTTCAAAAAGCACCGCTATTCCTGAAAGCAAAGACAGATTAAGTGTTTCGCTAATTCAATGTATACTATTATTAAAATCTATTAATTAGTATAGATTAAAAATAATTTTGAAATTTAATAAACGTTCATGGAAGGTGGATTGACATCTTTCGATGCGGAACAAAAAGGAACATTTAGAAATTATGAAATAATTAATTGTGGTTTTTAATTTATACGATAATGTAATTATTTTAAAAACATTTACCTTTTCGAAATTCTAAATGATCATATAATATATTATTTCTCCTTAATCAGAAAGAAAGCTGTGGAAGTATATATAGGTGATTTTTATACTTTAGTCTTTCAGTTAAAATCAATGAGAAAATGTCTATTCAAACGCGGGTTGCTTGAGTATTAAACATAATATTTGTGGCATTTATCCTCTTTCACTTCTACATTTACTCACTAATTTCAGAAATGAGTGAGAAGAGCGTGCTGATTGGCATTGGCTGGTAGGTTTTTTCTGCAACTCCAGTTTAGTTTTGGTAAGGGTGAATGTATTAATAGAAACTTCATTTATTAAGTTACTTTGTAGTATTTTTCTTATTTTTTATTGACTGTTGAGCTTTTAGAGTCATTGCATTCATCACATCAAGTTGTGCCAACCAAACCCACTTGTGCAATACTCTTGGGTCGTTGACACTACCATGAGACATTTTTACACAAATAAATGCAAACAAGTATATCGCTATTTGTTCTTCCAAAACAACATCACATTGAAAACTCTAGCTGTCTTAGTAGTTTCAAACTTAAGTATTTAAAGAACTGTCTTTAATTATAATTAACCTTTTATCTTTTTCTAATAAAAAATATTCATGTCGGTTTTGGACCATTGACTATGTAAACTCATTTAGTTCTCTGAAATTTCAAGCTAAAAAGAACTAAAACTCGCGATAGACGACCAAGGCGAAGTTTAAAATTTAAGTAACAAAGAAATAAAAATATATTAAAAAAATAAATTAATTACTACTCTTCAGAAAACTGAAAATCCCCGGTTGATAAAAAGTTGGAGCTAGCTCGTGTGCTCTATGTGCAAATCATTCTTATCGTAACAGGAAAGACGACAGGGAACCGTTTTTCGCAACAACGGATCCCCATCGCGAACGAGAAGCTAATTCAGAACTGGTAAGAATTAGCTCGAAGATATTTCAATTTACTTCTTTTTTCTTATTTTCTATTTAAAAAATAAACTCAATACTTCTTTGAGACCACATTTGAGACCACGGTTCCGCATACACGACTTGAGGGAATGTTCTGTGTGTCGTAGAGAGCTTGTAACACAATGCCAGGGGTTATGAAAGTCACGTGGCCAGAGTAGGAACGTGAGTAGCAACTAACCCCTTCTGCTAACCAGAGTAGACTCTTACATCATAATTTAAACCAATTTTATTTATCCATTACAAACACCTTCCCTTTTCAATCAATACAACGTATCGTCATAGGTTCTATTCAGAATGTATATGTACTGCACTACAAATCATTAACAAAATCGTAATCATTTCTCACTCTATCCTTTATGTCCACTGTTTCTAGCGGGGTAAGAATTCCTACACTGATATCTCTAATTTCTTAGATACAAACATTTATGGCTTTTCCTACACCTCTCATCAACTCTTCAAAAACCAATTTCCAATTGCTTGCTTGGCGCTTTTACAACCACCGATTTCATTATTCCTTCCATTACTGGCTATCACCGTATCTCTCTTATCATTACCATCACTACGCAATCGACTCCTCCAATTTCACCGCCCCGTCGCATCGCAATGCCAAGCGCCAGCGCCTGGATTTCCTCCGTGGGATCCCTCACCTCGCCCCCTTTCCCCCACCCTCCGCCCTCCTCCGCGACCCCTCCACCCCCACCCCCCGCGGTGGCGGACGAGCAGCTGCATAAATCAGAGGAACAGGGCGACGCCGCCGCCCCTCGACATCCCGCATTCCACCTCGGTCCGTCAGCGCCAGAGAGCCAGGCGGCGCCCTCCCCCCCCCCGCCCTCCGCATGACTTTAAAATAGCATTGTGGGAAATTATAGTTGTACATTTATTTGCGACTGCGTCCACTGAACCCAGTCGGGTTTGCTCCTTACGTTATATTTCTTGCAGTATTGTTTCTCGTTTTTTTAAATATTTATTACGTACATTTATTTTCTCTTGCTTTTCCTAAAAAATATTTTTCTTCATTACTCTTCTTCGCATTCAATTGCAATTCTCCATTCTTCTATGGTGGAATATTGTTAATACCTAATCTATCACTCCAAAAATATCTGTTGATTTGAGCGTCGAAAAATATATAAAAAGACTTATGTATAATGGATAAAATCTTTATTTATTGCCATAAATCAAATCAAGATAACGTCTTAACAATTGATTTATAGAAACTAGGGTAAAACGTCTTCGATAATTAGATGTTGCCAACCCAGTGTAAGCCACTGATTGATAGCTTTCATCAGAAAATTGTGAAATGATCTACATAGTCGCATGGAGTTTACATTAGTTTTACCAACCAAGTTAGAATCACAAGATGCCAACCAAGTTAGAACATCCATTTCATCATCGGCATTTGAATTCACAACTTGATCACAGAGTGCTTGCTACTGCAGGGCTCTGGACTACGACGACATCCTAAAGTACTACACCCTACAATTCACATAAAATGATAAACTGTTAATAATTTTAGTTACAATTTGACTGGTTGCAGCTTCCAGAGTGTAAACTGAAATCCTAAAAGCATGAATTCCATCATTTTTATTATAAAACTGTGCGGAAGAAAACGTCCTCTCAGTTTAGAAATAGGAAATTAAAATAAATTATTTTAGCATATATAAAAACCACTTTTAGGTATTTCTAACGAAGAGGGTGAGATACATTAGAAAAGGTAAACTGTACTATTCGCAATTCATGAGATGAACTTTTAAGCAGAAGGATTGAAACACGAAACCGTTATAAAGAACTTTAAGGTAGCTATCTACGTAGAAAATATAAATTAAGAATTTTGTGTCTATTTTATTTTCCCTTGTACATTTCTTTATGCGTTCAGAGATCAAATAATTTTAAGTTTTACTCTGTTTATAAATAATTTTCCTAAATGCTGGATTTTACTTCAGACATCATAAACCTACCACAAAGTGATCAATTTTGATATTCATCTTTTAAATTAATCACAATAGTCAATAGTATATTGTAGTGAATGAACTAGAATGGTAAAGTACTGAGAAAACTAAAGAGACAAGATTTGACTATTTGAGAAAAAATAATTGTTTATAAATTTATTCTGGACATTTCAGTTCATATAACTGAAACTTTTAGTGACACATTAAGTTCTAGTTCATACACTAGAGCAAATCATGCATTACATGCTGCAAAAACAATTATATTATTATCTTGTAGGGTTTATGATTTATGATGTTTGACATGCATGAATGTACTGAAAATTCCCCATTCGGGATAATGCATCTGAAGGTCTCTCAGATCAGAAGGCTTGGCAGTTGATACTCGAAAAAAGTATTTGCTCAATAACTAAAAAAGTAGCAAGAAATGGTTTGAAGCATTTAAAAGAGAGAGCTTACGATCCAACAAAAATTGAAAAACATGAAATTTCACAATTTTCATCATTTTGAGGTAGACAGTTACCTTAAGACCTCTACTGTAAATTCATTCTCCACAGGAGAAAAATATATGACGCTCTAATCACCAACAACTATAGTCTTGCCATATTTCACTCCTCAAATCAGGCTGACCACCAATAGATTTAGTGCCACGTAGTTCGCGCAAACCCCGCACTGCGCGTCGCTGCTGCCTCCGCCGTAGCTTTAGCTTTATCCCCCCTCCGCGCAGCGTCGCGCCACTCCGCGGCGATGACGTCATTTACAAACGTGACGTCATTAGCCGGCGGGCCGACAAAGTGGCTGACGTCGGGAGGCGCGAGCGGGCGGAGCTGTTACCCTAATTGCCAGCCGTCTGCGTGCTGCCTCGCGCCGCCGTCCCCCTCACGCCGGAGAGAGCACGACAGTCGAGGCCGTGGCTAACGGCGCAGGTATGCCACCTGTCCGGGAAACAAACTCTAGGAGAGACGAGGGGTGACGGAGGTAACGGAGAAGCTCGTTTTAGAAATGTGTCTTCTTTCATCCACATTTTTTTTCTGGTGTGGTTGATGACTATCTGAGAGTAATGCAAAGGATTATGTAAAACTGCTTTCGGACCCGAAAAGTAGGTTCTGTTAACTGCAATGCCACCATTTCTACAAAAATAAACCCGAAGAATATCGTCGTTTTGAAATTATCAAATAAAGTTTATACTGGCTATAAAAAAATCGTAACCTTAAGAAAAAAATTGCCTTATGGGAGACTGAATTGTCGACATACAAATTCTGAAATTTTATTGCCGTACGATAATGCGTGCATGAGATACAACATATGAAACACTAGACGCCAAGCGCACGAAAATGCGGACAGAATTATGAAACAGTCGGTGTTGCGCAGTCCCAGCGCTAAGCTCCTCACTCGCCGTTTCCTCAGAGATTCCGCTTTGGTAAGAGGAAGGTTTCACTTTCGCAGCACCAATCTTACGGCCTACGGTAGGGTGGATCGAAAGTTTTGTCACCACGGGGCGCGCTATTATTCTTCGCGTATGGTAAATACGCGTTCGATCTCTCAACAACCCAGGCAAACATACACCAATCGTCGTGTTGTGACAAGTGATTCTCTGACGTGCAAAAAAGATTTTGAATCATTCTGCTCAGTCAAGAAACGCAGAATAATAAAGATTCACAAAATATATCGTCTATCAACAGCCAGGATGTGAAGGCCGCATGATAATTTACTAATTAATGTACCGTACGTAAACCATTTTTCTAAATACGATTGAGCCGTTGAACTGTTACGCAAGTAAGATTTAGGAATGTGCAGTGGGCATTTGCGTATCTCTTTCATCATCAACTGATGTCACTGCAGCGCCTCTGACCGGGAGGTCCTAGGTTCGAGTCCTGACGGCGGCAGGATTTTCGATACTAGCTTTTCAGCTAGGTCGAATTCAGTCACTGTCTGGAGGAGAATTCTAGCGGCCGGCTGCTCTGATCGGTAGTTTTCCGTGGTTTCCCCGATCAACACCAGGCGAATGCCGGAGCAGTACCCTATCAAACGGGCCACGGACCGCGCGCGATCTATCCTTCCCATTCCTTGTCCTTTCCTCTCCCATTACACACACACACTTACACTAACATGCACTACACTACCACATATTCCGGGTGACCGGTCGGGAAGTTAGAGCTTGTCCCGACTGGGGCGGTGTCCCGCTGGTGGGAGAGTCCTGGTTAGGGGGAAGCCCCACTAGCCGACGGTAGGTCGGCGCCGGATCTCACCATCCAGCGGGGGAAGATCACCGCCATCTCCCGAGAAAAACATGCACTACGCTAACGGGACTAATGACCACAGTAGTTGACGCGCCCGGAAACACGAAAAAATCAATCAATCAATCAATCTTTCATCATACCCTCTGCCATTACCGACGCCATATCGTCAATTTGAGATGAGCTGATGAGCTGTAAGGATGTGAAAATGGCTGGTACGATTGACTCTCTCGCCAAGTGCGAGCTGCGTAGTCATTCGTGAAAAATAAGGAAACAGGGAAACAAATTCACTGAAAGATAAGCCGAGGATATGAGCAAAAGAAGAGTTATCCTGCCTCTTGTAGATGTTCTCAACCCAAAACTCCTGCCCACACAGTGCAGCGGTAACCAAACAACATCTAGGGCAGATGAGATGTGTATACGCCGTATAGCTTTGAATTGGTGCCGAGTGATTTTAATCTCTTCCTCGAATTGGAGAATTGGCTTGGAGACCACAGTTGCCTGAACAATGAGGGGTTTGAAATCAAGTTCAGGCTCAACTCACATTACAGGCGGAAACGTTCGTCAAAGAGGGGATCGAACAAATCGTTCACACACACGACAAATTCCGGAATTTTCACTGCAATTATGCAGTAACCATCTTTGTGCATAATTTCTGATAATAAATTCATTTATTTCTTTACGCTTGTCTTTGTATGATTCATTGGATATTGAAAAAACGAACCTAATATTTTCCCTACTGTTGTGCATATTGTACAAATTGAAAAGCTTAACCTTGGTCGCCGAAAACGCAAACTAATTTTAATAATGAGTTGCTCTGGTGTTAAACTTACGCCAATTTATCTGCAAACATGCATGTAATTATTAAACGGTAGACTTAATGTACTTTTCTTTTATTCCGAGACGGTTCAATGACCGCACATTTGCATCTCTTCACTTTCGTACTTTTTCATTCGACAACATATCTAAAATACTTCACCGAAGATAATTTGTACCTTTAAGATTTATTCCACTCTCTTTCTCGCAGCAAAACAATCCCTCATGGTAAGCCAAATCGAACTCCATAGGTCACTAGTTCATATTTTGCGAACGAATTCCCTCCGAGCTCGTGGGTGCGAGTTTTGCTTTTTGAGCGGAAGTGGGGTGATTCGCTACCAATTTAGCTTCCGCCTCAGCGATTGGGCTCCCAGTCAGAGCCCCTAGGGAGAGAAGAGCATCGACACAGACAATGACAACTTCTCCCTCTCCGCATTCCTTACAGCGTCTGGACTTTTCAACAATTTCCAGTAGCCCGTCTGGAGGGTGTTAAGCTTACGCCACCGCATCCATGCAAACACTTACGCAGTCACCCAGGCCGACATTTAAGCGGACATCCGCACAGTCACCGGTGCATTCGCCCACTTAGTTGACACCAGAACCTATAACCAGAACCTATACAGGTACCACCGTACACAGACCTATGAGACCCAAGGGGGAGGAGGTTGTGTCGCAAGCACAACGCTACGGCTGCCTTTTTCTCCAGAAACTTAATTGATTGATTGATGATTCCGGGCTCGTCAACTACAGAGGTTATTAGTCCCGTAAGTGTAGTGCATTTTTATCGCGGAAGATAGCAGTGATCTTGCCCCCACTGGCTGGGGTGATCCGGCGCCGACTTACCGTCGACTAGCGTGGTTTTCCTCAACCAGGTATCTCCCATCAGTGAACACCGCCTCAGCCGGGACAAGCTCTAAGCCCTCGACCGGTCTCCTGGCATGTGGTGGTAGTGTAGTACATGTTAGTGTGTGTGCGTGTAAGTGAGTTAGCAAAGGAAAAGGAAGAGGAACGAAAGATCGCACGCGGTCCGTGGCCCGTTTGTTCGGATACTGCTCCGGTATTTGCCTGGTGTTGATAGGAGAAACTACGGGAAACTACCAATCAGAGCAGCCGGCCGTTAGAATTCTCCTCCAGACAGCGACTGAATTCGACCTAGCTGAAAAGATAGTGTCGAAAATTTTGCCGGCGTCGGGACTCGACCTCCCTGACCAAGGACCTCCCGGTCCGAGGCACTGCAGTGATATCAGTTGATAGACTGAGCCACCGCTCCCGGTCCCAGGAAAGATCCTGGTACTCACTTCGAAAGGAGGTTGAGACAGAACCTATATAATCGGCCATAAAATCACGCAAAAAATTCCCTACACAGCCTTTCAGTTACGCTGACATCTATTCATTCACCCTTTACTGTCACCCATTCAGCCCCACGTACAGTCATCCACACACAAGCTCCATGCTCATACCAACCCAGTCGGTCCAAACTGTGTGTGTCTGGGGAGAGTGAGAAGTAGTCTCATTGCTTCTGGTTTTATTTTTGAACGCATCGGAAACAGTTGTGTTAATTTTTAACAGCACTGTTGAAAACGTTCTGCCGTACCAACAGAAATAATGCCACTTATTCACGAAATCCATAAAGGTAAAATACGTCATTGGAACGATTGATTTTTCAAATAATTAATTGACGACGCAACCTCGCTGTAAATGAAATGTATTCTTCCAAAGTTTTCAAACGAGCTCTCCCTTTACGATTCAAAAGCTGTTTTGCAGCATTGCAACTTCTATGTTCAAATGTTTTGCCACATCTGCAGATTTTGTTGTTTTTAATCTTATAAATGAGTTTCATTCATAACCGATACTGAATGCCTACAACACGGCCCTTAATTATTTAATAATGCGATAGTAACATTGAATTTTCAAACACTAGTGAAATTGCGTTTCGATTCGCCTTAATTTCACTGAAGTGAACGAGAGAGATGTGTTTATTGTTTAAGTATTTTTGATTGGCGTCGTGATACAAAAAATGCGCAACAAAACAATATTATAGAATAATATTGATCCTTTAGTTTCGTTTTCCATTATTTTTATTTTTTTCTATCCAAGTTGAATACTGTTTAATATATTTTGTTGATACGAATCAGCGTAATGGTTGATTGCTTTAAATTCATAACTACGCGTATAAGCCTCTGCACGACAGAATGATTTCGCGATTGTTAATTACAAACTATTTCAGTATTGATGGTTTTCAATGTTTCAATAGATGTTTACCACACATGTAATACATTATTATAATTAGAATTGATATTCGAGATTAAAATTCAGATTGGAGAATATTTTTTGTAGAACTAGAAACATTTCCGATAAAAGTACAATGAGTGTCTATGACAGTTCAGCAGGGCAGATAAGGGAAGAACAGTGCATAATCAGTTGCCCAGGCTAAGTTGACATTTATCTAATGACAACAGAGTACAGGAAATCTCAGAAATGCATAAGTAATCAGAGAAGACATCTTGTAATAGTAGCATTACTGTTACTGCAAAATTAAAGTAAAAGACATCTCTATTCTAGATCATTCTAGATCTGAAGCTACGCACCACAAATCTAAATTGATACGACATTATATATTCACTGAATATCATTGCCACACACTTAAGATTTTTATCGTTACAACGCTGGAAAAAATAATGTTTATAAAGAATGAAATAGGGAAGTTATTTGTAAACTAAGATGTTCGTTACATCAAATACTGTAATGTACCGAGCTTGAACCACACACTCTTTGTATTGGACAAATGTGGCCTCTGAATTGGGCAAATGGTTTCTCAGTCTGCGCCATTTTGAAGCTTCACGGCTTTGACAGTGGTCTAATGTAAATATTACTTAAATACACGATGTATAGTATCTTATCGCAAACGCAGCATTTGCTTCACACCTAAAACCTTGAACAAACTATTTTTCCGCAGAGCTATTTTTCTTTGGAGGTAGTGGAGCTAGTTTCGCGTGGAAGTAGCCTACTATTCGTCTACACTACCTAGTGTAAAGGGACAACGAAAAACTCCTAGATGTTAAATAAACCAAACCTCTAGAAAGTTTTATCGAAAAGAGTTTTGCAGAATTTTCACGTTTTGAAATATATTTTGAGATACGAGTAAATACAAATGCACTTAAACACAAAAAAGTGTATATGAAAAAATAATATTGCGTTTTCATAATAAATGGTTATTAACATTTACACTTTACCTCAATAAATATCTCAATAAATCTTTGCAATATTACCAACAGAACAACCAACAGAAATATTATATTTATACTACAGATATACTATTAATAAATGTTTACTTCAATAATTACAATTCACAAAACTTGACCCTATTTTCATCTGTGTTAAATTCTATATAAAATGTTATAGTTTTTGTTTTGTCGATATCCATAAACTGATTCGTAGAACTCTAAGAATTTCCAGAGTGTTTTCCGGAGTTGTAGCTTTAACCCATTACTGTCTACTTTCTACCAAATTCCATTACCCAGCAGCAAGAAGTCAACAAAGCATCCAATCCATGGAATGCATCTGGGTTAATTCTATCATGCTGCTCTGCACAATAGGGTTTGGATCTACGGAGAGCAGCTGTTCTTTAAGAGATCGTTGAGTTAAATGAAAATATACAAAAAAATTAAATAATGAAAATATAAAAAATTAGAATGCCCACCTTTCTAAAACTATTCACAAATATTTTTCATTAAAGCTGTAATTCAACTTCTTTGGATGATCCCATCAAATTCCAAAATTTAATCATACATTATTTTATTTTTTAATTAAAAATAATTGCAGGTAAACAGAGGTTAACCAAACTCTTTTAATCGAAATAGGGTTTAACCGAAATGATCTAAAAAGAAAGAAGAAGGAGACAGAGAGAAAGAGAGAGAATTCGAAAGCGAGATATGTCAACCCCGTTTGTCTCTCGTCAACGGTCGTCTTGAAGATAAGAAGGAGAAAGGGAGAGAGAAAACTTTGGGTAGAGTTTTGCAATCAGTCTGGTACACGTTCATAACACCCAGTTGGCCGTTGTTCTTACATAAAAATGTTACGATCGTCCACACTTATATTTAAAGAGTAAACGCTCATTATGTAGTAAGATGAAAAAAAATTTCACCTTCAGGTTTAAAACTTGACATTTTCTTCTTAACTGAAACTTGTCTTATTCGAAAAGGCTCCCGCTCCCTTTATTTCGGCTAACAGAGATTTTACTGAATAATGTTAAGAGATATTTGCGATATTCATATGTTTCTATTGAGAAACAATAATTATTTATCGAAAATGTTTTTGGAAAAGCAACCAAAAAGCCACCATCCGGTGAATTCCATTGTAGGGAATTCCATTCACAAGGAGCAAGAACCGCATCGGCAAGCCACCGAACCACGGGGCTCAACTGGGTCAAGCGGGAGAGATGAGGAGCGTGATGGGGAAGCGGGAGGAGAGGCGTGGTGGGGAGGTGGGGAAGAAGGGCGGATAGAGGAGAGGGCAGAGAGTGGCGGGGAGGAGAGGGGAGGGGCGCAGGGGAGAGGAGCGCAGGGGAGAGGAGGGGAGGAGCGGTGAGAGAAGGGGGGAGGGGCGGTGAGAGAAGGGGGGAGGGGCGGTGAGAGAAGGGGAGGGGCGTGGAGATAAGGGAGGGACGGAGAGGGGAGGGAGGGGATGGGAGGCTTCGGGGAGGGATGGTGAGGGAGGGCGGAGAGGGCTGGGGGCGGAGAGGGTGCAGGGAGGGGTGGTGAGGGGGCGGGGAGGGGAGGGGGCGGGGGAGAGCGGGGAGGGGAGAGGCGGGTAGAGGCGGGCAGGGGTGGGGAG
Source organism: Teleogryllus occipitalis (assembly GCA_011170035.1). NCBI lineage: Eukaryota > Metazoa > Arthropoda > Insecta > Orthoptera > Gryllidae > Teleogryllus > Teleogryllus occipitalis. The sequence goes on along the minus strand of BLKR01003183.1, from coordinate 136,320 downwards.
GGACGGGGAGGGCGGGGAGGGCGGGGAGGTGGGGAGGGGCGCGGCGGGGCAGAGCGGAGCGGGACGGAGTAGGGCGGATAGGGCAGTGCGGAGCAGGGCGTAGAGAGCGAAGCGGGGCAAGGCGGAGAGGGCGGGGAGACGTAGTAGTGGACGTGGCGGGGCGGAGGGGGCGGAGCGGGGCGGGCCAGCGCACTGCAGTTCGGTGCGGTGTGTATTTACTCCTTTCCGGCGACCGGCGCCGGAACCGGCGGTTCCGATGCCGCGCTATCGACCCATCGACGAACTGGCGCGCGTGCGATAATAACCACCCCGCGGTAAAATTACTCCGACTCTGCGAGTGGCCCGGGAGCCACAACGACACTCGGGGCTCGGCTCGACGCGCGCCCGTTCCGGACGCCCGACAGTCACCGGCCGCGCCGCGACGATTCGTTAGAGAAGTTTTCCCGACTGCCCATCCAACTTTCTGCGTGCGTTGCGGCAATCACCCGAGGCATCGATACGGCCTAGACGAACGGGCGTGTAGTGGGTGCTTGCGATTACGTTTTGTCAAGTGGCTTGGAACTCGCCGTTTGGCTGAGATTTGAAAAGCATTACGTTGTATGTTCGCGTAACACAGTACGTCATTCTACGGATCCTCTCTCTCTCTTTGATAAGGTTTGTCATTCATATATTTTGCCATTGACAAACATTTCTGAAAATCGAGCTAGATAATTTACAAGCCTAGCGTATGAACCACAAACATACGAGTATGTATTACATCAAGCGTAGAAACTGACTGAAAATAATGAGAGACATTTTAAAAGTTTTATACACATTTATTTAATAGAAATTGTTTTATTCGCTTTTTCGTTCTACAGTCACTGCTCTTGCAGCGGAAAGATTCGTTTGGCAAATTTCTGGGCTGCCATCCAAATTTTATGAATACATTACTACGATCGCGTGATGCAATTGGTACAATCAACAAGCAAACATGTCTGGAAATGAATTGTTGTTCTGATTTCATTTACTCTGAAGTGCCTTGCTATTTGAAGCAGATACATTTTGCAGTTTGCTGTGTGTATGCTTTGTAAGTAAAAAGAAACTGTGTTCGAATAGAGGTTTGTCTGGGTGTTGGTACGTCTTTAGTTGTTAAAATATTATTCTACTGTAACACTTTTCTGTGAAATAAACAATATTTTTGTAACTATTATGACTAAACTGTTTTACTACCATAACTATTATGATTTGACATCACAACACTCTCTCATTAGACACGTTAAATGATGTAAAATATTTTAATATCCTCGTTGAGAACCAATCATAGAGGCATACGAACACAAAAGAAAACCAAGAGCGGGTCTTTAGTAAAATACAATGACATCATATTTTTTATTTATTGGATATCCAATCAGATTGTTGGAAATATATCCCCAATTTTACCAATACTTTCCAGACATTTCTCCATTCCATTCCGTTCGTTAGAAAAATCAAAATATTTTAATTGACAATAATAAAACCTAAAATCATATTTATAAATCTCATCCAAAATGCGTCGAAAATAAGAAAATGGCTGCGCCTTGTGGGTAGGTTTATCCGCAGTACGATTGTGTAGTGCATGAAGTATCACAAACGTACTTGCATAGCAAACTGTGCGATTCTACACGATTAGACATAACTTCACTAATATAATGTTGTATTCCAGTCGACGATTAAACTTCTCTGTTACTCCAAAAGTATATTACTTTTTTAAATGAAGTAAAATAATGGTCACTTCCTGTTACAGACGGCTGCTATTGAAGTAATGTTCGATTGAAGTAACTCGCGTTCATACATAATTTCAGCATGCATGAAATAATGTGGTTCCTGATATATTTCGTTAATCTATCATTTTGTATTCATAAATAAAATTATTAATTGAAATAATATTCTGACGTAAAACTATTCTGACAAATGTTCAATTTCATTACGAAATGAAAATTCAAAAATATATAGGATTAATAGTTCGAATAGATAGATCTACATTATTTTATCTGTATATTTATTGTCTGGTTATTCAAACTATCTGATTCCATGCAAATGTGTTCGTTTAAAAATTAAAATTGTTAACTTAACTCTTAACTAAAACAAATCAAGGCATTGACTAGAATCTATTGATTAAAGTTAGCGCAAGAAACAAACTAATTAATGATATGAATAATGAATGATATGTGACACAATATCCCTTATGTAACAATGTTGCGTACTACTGATCTCCCAAACCAGGTACCAATAAAAAGCAACAGGATCCGCGAAGCCATCACACAATGCCGTCCATTACCTTATGGATGCCGTGCGGATGACAGAGATCAGGGGTCAGAACACAATGCCCACCCCGTCTACCTCACCGCATGAAACAGCGCAGAGCTCCGTCTCCTCTCAGCCATCGTCTGTGGCCTAAAGCAGCCATTGTGTTGTCCTCGCCGCCCGGCGCAAACCTCAGACCGGCCAGTAGCCGCCCCGAACACCGGTTTGTGCGGTGCGTTAGCCTTCGCCGCCCTGTCTTCCCCTCCAAACCCTAGAGCGCGCCCGCTGCAAGCAGCCATATTCGCGGACTCGCCAAGCTAAGGGAAATTGAAGCGGGACTGGCTATGCTAGACACAAGTGGGTAACTGCCCACCTCGTCGTGGCTGTACGTAACAGCAATAGCTGGATTGGTATGTAATCGCAAGTAAACCAAGAAGATCTATGTACGAATATGCAAGTATGTATGTATTTTGGATGATGAATTTTTCACCACATCTAAGCTACTGACTAGGAAGATGTTGTTACTTGAATGAAAATAGAAATCGCCTGCAATGACCGATAGTTTACGTTGATCCTTCAGCTCAATTCCAGGAGATGCAAGAGAAGAATCTTTGCCAACGGACAAATGGCCACGTATGAGCCTTCCTTCTCCAGCCTTTTTTCTTACCTACACACCCTAGGACTGAGGAGGAAGCTCATCAGTCACATCTCTATGCGGCATTACCCACAGTACCCCATTCCTACAGTACTGTATTTGCGCAGATGGTTGCTCATTGGCTTGCTGACACTCAGAATACAACTTGTCGCTGCTCTTCGGACAACCGACACTTACCTTTTGGTTCTAAGGTTGGAAACGAAGGCGAGATATGGAAGTAAAAACCGCCTGTGGTCCATAACTTGTATTCTGGGTGCTGCTTCAGCTTAAAAGAGATCAGAAAACAATACGGAAAGCAATGATTAGAACAATCGACGTACGAATTTCCTTAATTTCAAACGTACACTTCTATTTACTTTACAATTCCTGTCTTCCCCTCAGGCAAAAATAAATTTTAACCTCAAAGCAAAGCCAGGGCTTCCGTTGGCGCGGGTGACGCGGATGGTGCGGGTGGCGCAGGCAGCACGAGCGGCGTGGGATGGCGCAGGTGGTGCGAGAGGCACGGAATGGGATGGGGAGGCACCAGTGAAGCGGGGTAGCGTGGTTGACAATAGAGTCGCTGGGAGGCACCGGTGGTGCGAGCGACGCGGGGTGGCGCAATTGGTATGGGACAGAGCAGGGTGACCGGGGATGGTGCTGGATGGTGTGGGGCGGCGCGCGCTGTAGCCTGGGTTGGTACTGGAAACTGCGGGTGTAACGTTACAGATACAATTAACCAATATTGTTTCTCGTGTGTTTTTCTAACGATAGCAACGTTTGGTTGTTGATGGAATGACGAGAGTTAGAATTAGGTGCATGAGTCAATAATTTTGGAAAATTTGTGAAATTCTAAAAGCAGTAATAATGAAACGCGATTTTCAGTCATGGAATATGTATGTAGTGCATAAACTTGAAATAAACATTTGAAAACGATCTCCCTGGTGTTGAATTGAAAGTATTCTGAACGTTTAAGTGTTGACCTGTGAAACGATACACGGACGGCGTAGGATGGTTTCAGGGAATCGCATAGTTTGTCGGCGCGGGCAGGAGCTGCGCGGGCGCCGTCAGATTGCAACGGTGCGGTTGGAGCGGAGCGACGGGAGGTTCAGGGCCGCGTGGGGTGCAAGACTGCACGGTGAGGCGGAGCGGAAGGCACGAAACGGCGCAGGGAGGCATGGGGCGCGCGGTGGCTCAGGGTGGCGTGCGGCGGTACAAGACTGCACGGTGCGGCGTGAGGCGGATCGGGGAGGCACTAGGCGACGCGGGAGAGCGCGGAGCGGGCGGGTGGCTCAGGCGGCGTGGGTCGTGCGGAGACTGCACGGTGCGTATGGGACCGGGCGAGTAACGGAGTCGCGCGGGGCGGGGGGGTGGGGCGGCGCGGGGCGGAGGGGCGGGGCGGCGTGGGGCGGAGGGGCGAGGCGGCGCGGGGCGGAGGGGCGAGCGCGGCGCGGGGCGGAGGGCGGAGCGTGGGGGCGGAGGGGCGGGGGCGGAGGTGCGGCGCGGGGCGGGGAGGGGCGGAGGGCGGCGCGGAGGGCGGCGCGGGGGCGCGCGGAGCGGCGCGGGGCGGAGGGGCGGCGCGGGGCGGAGGGCGGAGGGGCGGCGCGGAGGCGGGCGCGGGCGCGCGGCCAGGGGCGGCAGTGGGGCGCGCGGGCGGAGGGGCCGGCGCGGGCGGAGGGCGGCGCGGGGCGTAGGCGGGGCGGCGCGGGGGACGGGGCGGCGGCGCGGCGGGGACGGCGGCGGCGCGGGGCGGCGCGGGGCGGCGCGGGGGCGGCGGCGCGGCGCGGGGCGGCGCGGGGCGGCGCGGGGGTGGCGCGGGGCGGCGCGGGGCGGCGCGGGGCGGCGCGGGGCGGCGCGGGGCGGCGCGGGGCGGCGCGGGGCGGCGCGGGGCGGCACGGGGGCGTCGGCGCGCGAGGGCTGGCAGATGTGTCGACACCCGCGCGGCCGCCTCCGCACAGTGTTTGCGAGGCGGGCGAGCGTCTCGTTGCTATTCGGCGCGCGGCGGCCGCGCCTCGCCCTCGCCCTCCGCCCGCCCGCCCGCGCCAGGCCACTTCCGCGGGGGGCGCGCCCGCTGACACAGTTTCGACCTCGCTCCCCGCCTGCGTCCCTCTGGGCCGCAACCCTTTTCCGGCGCCGCGAGCGCTCCCTGGCGTCCGAGCGCAATGCTCGCTGCGGGGCCGCAACCCTCAAGGCACCCCACCCACTCCACGCGTTGATCAAGTTATCGCGCTGAAAGGGTGGAATTAGATGCAACATTTTCAAATGAATTTCCTTTTCTTACAAATGCTATTATTTTTTTATGGCTTGAGACTCTGGTATTTCTTAATATTAAGGAATATGGACTTTTTGAAGTTGATGTCGAGCGCGTTATTTCTTCTCTATGAATCATTATTCATTTTCTTTCATTTTGCACGTCTGACTTGTTATTCCCACATGACAGTGAACACGTCTATCAAACAAGGTAGTGTACTTAATTCTTCATTAGAATACTTTAGAAACAATCTTAGAATAAACAAACAAGTAAGAATGTTTCAGAAATTTTACTGACATATTTTGTATAAACGTTTTCTTTATAAGGAATTTAAATTTACCATTTGAATTCAAGAATTAAATAACGCCTTCAGGCACCAGTGACTAACGGCTCGCCAAATTTCATAAATGTGTGTAATGTGTTAAACCAATGTATTTGGCGCTTACTGGAATCGAATTTTTAGGCCAACTGATCTGGTCACTGACTCGTAGGATCTGAGACCGCTCCAGGCAAATGCCGGAGTATCACTTTAGAAACCGGTCCTCGGAACTCGCGTAACAGGAGAGGTTGCTCGGGGCATCAACTGATGTCACTTCAGTGTCTCTGACCTGGAGGTCCTCGGTTCCAGTTCCGACGGTAGCAGTATTTCCGATACTAGCTTGTGAGCTAGGTCGAATTCAATCGCTGTCTGGAGCATTCTGGCGGCCGACTGCTCTGATCGGTAGTTTTCCGCGGTTTATCCTATCAATACCAGGTGAATGCCGGAGGAGTATCCTAACAAGCGGTCCACGGACCGCGCGCGATATATCCTTCCCATTCCTTCCACACACACTACTCCACCGGTGTCCCACACATGCTGGGAGACCGGTCGGGAAATTAGATCTTGTCCCGGTGGAGGCGGTGCTCGCTGGTAGGGGATACCTGGTTGGAGAAAACCCCGCTAGACGACGGAAGGTCAGCGCCGAATCTCACCATCCAGCTGAAAAAGATCACGATATTGTAAGGCTCCGAGCACTCGATAGCCGGAAGAGAGCGGCGTGCCTCGGGGGTGGATTGTTACATTCAAAATAACAGATAAACATCGAGTCGCAAAGAATGAAAATTACTCAAAAAAATGTTTATGTAACACATGACATGTATGTCATTGGAAATTTTACGCCTGTCATGACAGATCAAAAAAATGTATAATTCCATTTGATAAAAACAAAATTACCTCAATAACTCGAGAAATACAAGGGATAAAATGAAAACGAATACATACTCAGTTAACCCCATTCCCTCATACACTTCTGTGAAAACTACATTGCAATACCTTCAACCGTTCCAAAATTACAGGATGTAGTAAAGTTACGTGACTCATCCTGTATATTCCAAATGCTCTTCTCCGTATGCAGTATGCCTTAATATAACGCAGAGATAGGTATAATTCCTGAAAGAACTAATAAATTGACCTAACATTTCAAGTAAATACTTTGAAGGAAATACACGTGAATCGGCCGCGCGTTGCCCCTGCATCTTGGAGCAAGAGCTTCTCCAGTAGCTTCGTCCGAAAGGAGGCGAAATGTCTCGGAAACGCGGGTCGCACCGCCTCGCAATATGAATGCATAAGGAGAGAGAACAAAGACGCCCATTAATTCTGCTCTCCGCGCAGCATCCACGTTTGTGTAGGGCGCCTTCCCGAAACATCGTGTGACGCAGCAACCGGCTCAAACAGCAACGCGAGCGGGGGTTGGGCGACTGCGAGGGGGAATGGGGGGGAGGCGTTAAAGAGCAATGGGCACTGAAGAGGGGAATAAGAGTTGCTACAGAACAATTAATGAAATACGAGAGGTATATCTGAGATGGATGTTATTTTGTAAAAGCCCAATTTCTTTCACTCTAAAGCAAGGATTCCCAACCTTTTATTCTTTCATCGACCCCTTTTAAAAGAATTGCCTGCTCCGTCGATTACCTTACATTATTCTCTGTAATATACAGCAAACATAATAATAAAACAATTAGTTACACATAAGTGCCTTAAAGATAGCAATTTGGTACCCACATATTTTGGTAGAGATCTAAATTTTCAATAATTGAAGACGTTTCCGCTTGTGAATAGCCATGTATCTAATCTTCATTGTCGTAGAATTGTTACAGAATGTTGAACGTTTTTAACTGACAATAACATTTGTCCATTGCATATTGAAAGAAGTATTTTCTAGTGGGAGAGAGTGTCATTGTGAACAGATAATTATTTGTTGAGTTTTCAAAACATCCTAAGCAGTTGTATAGCTAGATTTTCAGATGCCCCCATTCAGAAAGTCAGTTCCAACCTACAATAAATGATATTAAGAGTATTTTTTAAATATAATTTGAACACTAATATGGTTGGTGCAATGAAGAAAAGAAGCATGAAGTGCGATTTGTTTGCTTTTTTGTCGATATCCCTCGCCAGGGGTTTTTATTAAGCACCCCTTACTTCAGGGGAGCAGAACGGTGCACCAGTGCACCGAGTGCACTGCTCTAGCAACGCCCCTGATCCTGGGGATGAATGACGGATATACAAGAAGAAGAGCGAATTTTTAATTTATTATTGTATACTGTGTTATTTTACGAGACATTTTTCTCATCACGCTTTGGTGGCATTATGATCATGATTATGTTGGAAAAAAAAGAATTTTGACGTTGACAAAATTAAAGTGCGTGCTGTTTCTCTCTCTTATCGTAAACTTCATAGAGTGAACCAAAATTCACTACATCTAGGTTCATACAGTATTTTGTAATACTTTTAATGAAAATAAGTTCAATTTTTTTTACCATTTGTTCATCTGATTTTTACGCTGAAGCACATGCGCTAGTAAAAGTTGTTCAAGTAGACGAGTGATTTCTCAGATACATCAATTGAATTTTAGCTTTTATTGCTTTGCACGCTCACTATTGAGGGTTTCAGACGTAAACACACATTAAAGATATTTACTAACATCGAAACTTTAAAAATCTCATGAAGTACAATGTTTATTAATAATAAGAACAAGATAAAGATTACAAAGTTACATCAGTTATAAATTACATTACGCGCATCGGCCTGCGATATGTTGCGCTGCACGCGGTTTTTTACTGAGATTATTTTCTTTATAATAGCGTAAAACCAATTGGCACGAACTGATAGCTCTGAGATCTGCGAACAATAACAGAGATTCTGAGAAGGACGGTGCTCTCAAAAATGTCTAAGTCACTCTATCAACGGAAGAACAACTCAGTCAATTGAGAGATCGACCGCGTGTGCCATAGGTTTAAGAAACAAGGTACACTCGATTTACTTCTAACTCTCGTCACTATTCACTCGTTCACTTATCAATGCAATTCTAATATATATAATCGAAGAAAACATTTAATAGAACGATAACCAATGTTTTTTTAACTCAAGCAGCGATTAAACTACAGATTTGAAATAGATTACAAACACCAAAACAAGTAACACTATATTAACTCACAAAGCACCCATATACTTGGAATTAAAGGAATTCAACCCATTTTTACTTTCTCATCGCACGAAGGTCTTTAATATGACAGGAATTCCCACTAGGGACTCTCATTTATATGGATTTTATGCTCACGACAGTGATGGGATTGGGGAGGGTGGGGGAAAGGAGTGAACTTAGAATAATATGTTTATGATAAATACGGAGGTCTGACTTAATCTTTAGGGAGGTGAGATTCGATTGTCGTAGGACCATTACTTGATTTTCCCAGGTTGTAGAGTCTGGCAAGGGAATCAGGTTTAGGTTGATGAATATTTTTGTTAATGTCGAAATGTGCTGTGTGATAGTATTGATGTTAAATTCTATGTGGAGATGTTTATTGGATATACTATACCACGGAGCGTTAACCCACCTTCGGAGAATTTTATTTCGAAATATTTGAATTCCTTTTAGGTTTGTTTGTGCAGTACCGCCCCATACAAGACAGGCATATGTTAGTGATGGTATTAATGCGGTTTTTATAAATATGCAAGGTTATGTCAGTTTGAAGCGTCAATTTACCCTTCATTTGAGGAGTTATGTTGAAGGATGCAACGTAAGTTTTGTTTAATCGATGGATAATGTGGAGTTTCCACGTGAGACGAGTGTCTAGCATTGCTCGTAGGTATTTTTCGGGCTTGTTGGATGGGAGCCAAGGAACTGATGAATTTCCTATTGTGATAGTTGGAGCGTGGAATATTCTTTTAAGAGCGAAAAATTTTGTTTCACATTTTTCTGCGTTTAAGTGCAGGCGCCATTTTGCAGCCCAGTCAGAAAAAAATGTTGATGGATGACAGTAAATTGTTCATTTCTACGCATAAATCATATTTTGTAGGGAATATCGCGGTGTCATCTACATATAAAGTCCTGTAACATATTGTAGTAGTCAATGTATCAGCTGTAAACAAATTGAAGAGGGAAATATGTTTATGTATGTTTTATAATAAAAAAGATAAATTTATCTGCCAAATATTTAATCATGTTTATTTATTTTCTACGCCGTGCTTACCACAAAGATTTTATACCTTTTTTAACAAATTATTGAAATAATTTTGCAATGTGTACAATAATCAAAAGTGTGCAGTTAATTGGCTTAATAAGATAGACAGAAATCCCATGAAATTTTCACCATGGAATCTAAATATATCTTAATAAAGAGCTTGAAATATTTGAAAGGTAGTAAAAGCATCACAATGAGTTCCGAAGACTCATAGCTTGTGATATAGTCAGATTAATATGCTATATGAAAAAATGATTTGATATTTATAAAGAACTGTTTTCGCGTCTGTTGAAAAACAAAAATCTCAACTAGGTAAAAGTTGATATGCTTACTTTTGGTATAAATGCACAGTTGCAACTGTACATATATATTAAATACTTTTAAGGGAACAAAAAAAGATTTTTTCGTGCTAACCAAAAAACAAAATAATAAGTTATACTTCTAGAAAACGCTTCTTCTTCTTCTTCTTCTTCTTTTTCTTCTTCTTTTAAGTTATCGTACATAATTTTGTTTGTCAATCACGTCAAGTTCGCTGTCTCTTATAGTACACTCTGATTACTCTACGAAAGATTTTTGGCCATTTTGTATTCCCTTTTCCTTTATATATTTACCAATGAAGTGCCTGGTATTCTTGAGTTTTCTTATAACATGACTATTTTAACTTTTGCTCACTCATACTTTCATTTCTCACTAATCTTTTAGGCGCTTTCTCAATTTAGTTATATCGTTCTTAATTTTTCTTTGACTTATTATTTTCCCTGTAGTGACTTTTTTAATTTAGACAACAAAAAATCAATATGCACTTTTATTTTACTAAAAAATTGACAATTTTTAAGGGGGAAGCTTACAGCAGTTAAATGTTTATTATTTTTCCACTTTTTTCTCCATTAAAATCATCCTCCACAGCAGTGAAAATGAACTGACATACAGAAATATCTTTCTTCTGCAAGAAAAATTTGCTTTTAATTTAAACAAAGTTCTTGGTTGACTGACTTAGTGTTTCCCTGACTGACTTAGTGATGCACTGACTTAGTGTTTCCCTGATAAATCAAATAATTTTAAAGATTTTTACAAATTTCTCCTTTTAATTTGTTGGCAATACACACAGGTACAAAACTATGCTCTTTCATTTAGATCTCTGGATAAATAATATTTTTAATGGGAATCCAAAATTTGTATATTGATTATTAATAGTTTTTTTTCAGTTTTATAATTTTTTATAAGAAAAACTAATGATCTAAAGTGTATACTCTAGCATGGTTTTGTACATAATACGTGATTAAATGTATCCTAAAAATTTCATAGCTTTAAAATGATTTTTTTTTAGTTATAAAGGAAACGGATCTTAAAAACGGTAATTCTGGAAAACAAGGGACGAATTTAGATTCATGAATTTTGCTAAACTTACTACTCTAATCGATGCATGATGCAGCGACATACCTTTCAAATCATAATTCGAAATCTATTGCAGAAATCGAAATATTTTTTCATCAAAATATTCCTGAATATTTAATGCCTAGAGAAAAATGTTTTCAAAAATCGATTTTTAAAGATTTTTAAGCTATATCTTCCCCCTAGAGTACACAAAAAGATTTTCATAGTGGGGGAGTCCGCGCTCTCTCCTCTGCAAGCGAGAGCCCGTCCTGAGAGCCCCAACCCAACACAGCCCGATTCGATTTCCCGCAGCCGATTTCACGCCGTTGCGATGTGCCGCGCGTTGAGTGCGGGCGAGCGGGCGGTAATTCCTAGTCCATCTGTCTAGCAGATCGCCCAGTCGTGTGCACACTTACTCTTCCGGTGGTGGCTAATCGCTGACAAGTGCATACGTCTCACCCGATATCGATCTATGCCCGCGTAAAGCGAAACATCCGCTCGCTTGCTGCCGTGGCCACGGCCTCCTATGCGTCTGGTAGCCCATAATAGCCATGTTGCCAAAGCAGATGAACCGTGCTAAGTGGGAAGTTCACTAAAATGACAATATCTGAGAGGTAACAACCGCAAGAATATCAACTATAAGTCAGATAACCTCTCTTGTGCTTTATATTTCTATGGTAAGCTATCGTCGTGATAGTAAATATACTACTAAACAAACAGAATTGTAATGAGAAGTAAATACAACTGCCTCTAGGGCTGATTAGTGAACTTTTAATTTTTCTAAAACAGGTACATTATTTGTTTACAAAATTTTTATATAAACGGCAAGATTTTTACGAAGAAAAGTCTCAAAATGTTAACAAAATCATTACTTTCCTAAAGGACTTTATATTTGGACTCTTCCAATCTCAATTTCATTCAAATTTCACTTTTACACATCACACAGGCAGAACAGCTTGTTGCTTTAAATGCCTATTTATTAGCGCATTCATTTTTGGCTAATGCGCCAAAATTGAGGGGATGGTAAATGACAATGATTCGTGGAATATCGCAACTACTCAAATAGCATTTAAGACTGTTTTCACATGATATTAAATCTGCAGTTGTAATTTTGCACTAAATCATTATTTCAAAATATCTGAAGACAGTGAAATGTTAATGATAGTCATCGGTAAACCCTTGACAACAAATACATTCCCACAACAGTAAACAGCATGGAGTTTCATACTTTCTCCCAGGAATTACAGTTTTTGAAATACTAGTACAATTTTGGAAATCGTTAATTTACTATTATTGAGAACTGACAATGATATTAATAAATAGGAATAAATAAACACATTTATGGAACTAAATATTTGTTTTATTTCCTTGATATTTGTGACGCTGATATTTTTGAAGATTTCAAAACTGATTCAAATCACAAATTCATGAAGCAACATTAAGCTCTATGAAATAACGTTACTGTTCTTTCGAAGAACAGTTACAAAAAAATAAAATTCCAATAATCTGAATGTTGCCTGCCAAAAATGTTGCCTCATTTTCATCCGTTGCTCTTGAATAATGAGTGAATCAATGATAACGAATTTACGCGCATCAATGTGAGATTATTTTACTGAAGAAACTTGAAATGTCAAGCCTATTTTTTACATAGTTTAATGAATCACTGGTATTATTTTTTGTAGTCAAATGCAAGCATTTTATTGCAAAAGTTGCCATTACGAATATTTGGCTTCTCCCATGCTATTCTAAATATTAATCCACTATTCGAGTGTTGAATTTTCCCCGCCTGGTTGTTTTCTATCTACCCTCTCCCAGAATTTAATAGCTCCGATCAAAAGCTTACTGGAACGAAAATCCGATACAAGTTGATGGAACATAAGAGAAATTTATTTCCATCAGCAAAAAATAGTAATTGATTTTTCGATTGAAATAAAAATAAGTGGAGGGAAGAGCAGCTTTATTAGTTGTGGAACCATTTTGATTTCAAATGCTTCGAAGGTGTGCGTGAAAGTGTAGTAGAGTGGAATAAAATTGATTAAAATCTTTTTTCGGCGGTCACAAATAGCTTCTGGGCATTCGCGCGAAGGCCATGTTGGAAAAAATAAATGAACTTTATTCCGAGCGCGGACTAGGCAGAATTGGACCCCTTTTCCAATTAGAAATTCATCCGAAAATGGGCACTGAAGCGAGAATTGCTTTTGGCGAATAAATTACTTGCCCAGTGACCAGCCCCGCATGCAGGAAGGAACAGTGATGAAAAAGTTTGAATGACGATACTGTGAAAAGTTGCAAATATTAGGTATTCCGATGTCAATGTTTACGCTGCAACTATATGCAAAACGTGCTATTTGGATGGTTTGTCTCGAAATATTTTTTTTCTTTAAATGTAGAATGTCACAATTACAATCAGCAAGATCTGTGCAAAGGAATGAGACGGAACCACAATACATGTCCAACTGATAACTCGATTCATATTTTTGCATTAATAGACATTTTTATTTATTTATTTAACGTCAAATATATAATGAAGTTGGGGTGTGTTATAAGACAATGTGCAATCTGTGGACGGTTTCTTGACATTTGGGATCTTCGCCCTCACTCATACAAATTAAATTGTATTATGAAGAAAACAACATGCTTTTTTGGCAAGAATTGGTAAGAAAATATTCACTTTATAATAAAAGATATTTGCAAAGGCAACTCAACTATATACGAGTATTTTGGCTATTATGTCTCAACATACCATTCGTGACGGAATGACTTTCAGCAGCGGGAAAACATACGAGTATTTGAATATTAGTATTTTCAATTGAGCTTAAGAAAAAGTGCACAGATAGTGAATCTACATTTATGCCCAGACACAAATCAAGGAGCCATCGTCGCTCATGCTCAAAGAATTAGGGAAACTGGATGAAAAATGTGATAGAGATAGGGGGGGCTGAGGTACAATACGAGTTACTGGCATATGTAGTCTTTTAGAATGATAAATGTAAATGGAAACTAAAATCTGCATTAAATATCATTGTTAAAATCAATATTATTTTCCTTTTTGGTCTTCAGTATAGTTTTAATATAGAAAAAGGTAAGCAGCAGAAAAGATTTTACTTGGAACTTAAACTTGAGTATCGATATTAACTTGTGACAGATTGGTTTTATAAAACAAGTTCACAATTATTCCCAAGGAGTTTATTAAAATTACAATTAAATGAATAAATAATAATACCTGCAAATTTACTCCCATTTGTGGTGTTCAATCAAATTAAGAATACTTAAACCTAACCTAAGAATAAGTACAACAAATTCTTTGCCCTAAACTAGGTTACATTTACAATCTTTTATTGGTGTCTCAAATGGCCAGGACTTCTGCAATCCATATATCACCCAAAAACATGTAGTACGTATGTTTCAGAGCTCTAAATCATCACATTACCAACATAGATTATTTTAAAATGTATTTAGAAACGCAGTATGGTACGGTGTTTTAGAATATAATACCAAATTCATATTGAAAACTCACACAGAAGATAGTTGAAGCGATGCTTCAATAACAGAAAAGAGAGGAAACATTCACACTATCTAATTAATTTAAAATTAATTACAAGCAATAATTGCATTATTAAATAATATAAAATTGATATTATAAATAGATTGAAAATAATAAAAAAGCATCGCATTGTATTATTGTATTATTGTATTCATCTTTCTTATTTTTACATTACATTTCACTATATTGTGTATATAACGAGTTCAGATAATTGTAATATTTCTCATATCTGCACATACTATTGGTTGCATCCGCACTTTTCCGCAAAAAATGTCACCCAGTACAACAATGGCGTGCAAACACAAAACACCTTACTCAAAGCGAATATCGTTTTATTGCAATGAAATTCCAATTCTCAAAATATTATAAATACATTCCTTCCCCACATTAGTCTTTAATAATGTTCCTTCCCTGGCACTTCAACTCCATGTAATTTCTCTTTGTGATAAATCGTAACATGAACAGAATTCTGTGAGTATCTCAATCGCGCGCCACAATTCTATGTGCATATGCAACTTAAGAATTGACAGACAACGTCGCGCATTAAGGAATGCCGCCTTATTCGTCAAGGCGTATTTGTAAGCTCGGACACGCGTTCCTGCAGACACTCACATTAGCTTTGACACCGTCAACTGTTAGGAAGATTTATCTCGTGAGAGAGAAAGTACAAGCGGATCTGGTGAACTATCGGGTCACTATCGGGTCGAGCAGGTGCATAACTAATTTGCTTCAAAATAGTGCAATATTTTGTTCCTTTCCTCTGAAACTGAAATACTCAGTGTTGTTTCATTAACTCCTTCATAAGAGTAATAAATAGAATATTGAGTTTCACGTGTTCCTGCATTCCATTACATTATCGGGCATGTTGCCTCTATTTCTAACTTTGTAACACTGTAACTTCGTTGGAATCCATTAAGTGCGTCATTCATCTGTACCGAATTATTTACTCGTATGATAATAGTTGCAGTAATTCTTCACATAGAATTAACGTATTTATTCACGTATACTTTACATAAAGAAGATCATGAACAATAATAATTTCTACAGGGTTAATTCGCCGTTCATTACTGACTTGGGCATCCATAGCAAGTTTAGCACCATATCATCACTTCCTTCTATATTTCTCTCAAACGGCGCTCTCAATGACCACGGGGTGAAGTTAGTGCAAGAGCGAAAGCGAAAGAATGAGTGAAATCAAGAGGGTGAATGAAAGCGACTTTGAAATGAGAGCGATAGTGCAAGTGAGAGAGCAATATAACAGAGAGAACGAGAGACACAGAGGCAGAAAGACCGCGACAGAGTAAGAAAGAGACCAAGTAAGTGCGGGTGAAATAGATGGTTAGCGAGAGTGTAAATGTGAGAAGGCGAGGGTGAGAGAGAAGAGCTGAGAGTGAAGGAAAATGTTGGAATAAGAGAGAGGTGAAAGAAGAAGACGAAAAGAGAATTGTAGAGGGAAAGGAAAGAAAGGAAATGTAAAGGAGAAGGCTGAAATGATAAGGAAGAGGGAGGCGAGGACGAAAGAAAGGAAGAATAGAAAGGACAAGAAATGTACGAGGAGAAGTATGAAGGAGATAGGCAAGTCTATACTAAGGGCAATTATTGGCGACGGTGCACGTGGGGACCAGAGCCCTAGTGCTAGTGAAGGCGTGAACGAGAAATAAAGTAACCAGTAAAAGTGAATAAGACGCTGGCGAAAACAAAGACAACTACAGCTAAATGCACAGCGGTTTCTTCAATTTGGAAAATATCGTACGTGTAGTTTTGGGGCTAGTGGTGTTTACAGACGGACGGACAGACAGACAGACGGACAGACAGACAGACAGACAGACAGACGCACAGACGGACAGACGGACAGACGGACAGACGGACAGACGGACAGACGAACAGACGAACAGACGAACAGACGAACAGACGAACAGACGAACAGACGAACAGACGAACAGACGAACAGACGAACAGACGAACAGACGAACAGACGAACAGACGAACAGACGAACAGACGAACAGACGAACAGACGAACAGACGAACAGACGCATAGACGAACAGACGCATAGACGAACAGACGAACAGACGAACAAACGAACAAACGAACAAACGAACAAACGAACAAACGAACAAACGAACAAACGAACAAATGAACAAACGAACAAACGAACAAACGAACAGACGAACAGACGAACAGACGAACAGACGAACAGACGAACAGACGAACAGACGAACAGACGAACAGACGAACAGACGAACAGACGAACAGACGAACAGACGAACAGACGAACAGACGGACAGACGGACAGACGGACAGACAGACAGACGAACAGAAAACGGATAGACAGGCAGACGAACGGACAGACGGACGTTTCGAAAAACAATCATTTTTCGTTATCAGCGGATCCCAAAATGTGTATTTCCGTTGAAATCTCGAAATCGATTTTCCGAGCACAACATAACTTTCTCTATACTACGTATATTACTTCGTAAATACGTATGTATATACGAAAGTAAAAAATGTCAACGCTGACAATGACGCGTGCTGGAGTGAAGGCGCCGGGAGCGTGCACGAGAAGTGCTTGGGCCTAAAGGAACCACACTCGAGGCCGCTCCGCGGGGGCACAGCTCTGGAGGTATCGATCCCCGAAGCCCCGTAGGGCCGCGTGGGCGGGGCGAAGCGGGCGGCGCCGGCCCTTCCTAGAGCGCAGCCCTTCCTCGAGCCCGCCGGCACCAGCCCTTTCCCTTCCCGCCCCTCGCCACACCGCACCGCGCCGCGCCGCGCCGCGCCGCGCTGCGCCGCCCCGCCCCGATATGTTAATGGCCCGCTTTCGGTTACGATTATTGTTTTGCAAGTTCGCCTATAAATCGACACAGGTGTCGCCGCAGAACTCCGCCCGCCGGGGCGGTGGCCTGGGCGTGTAACCTGACAGCGCCGCCCCCACAGCCCACCCCACCCGCCCACGCTCCTCCGCCGCACGTGACGGCTACTACGTCGCCTCCGCTGCTACTGTCGCCGCATCCACGCAAACTCAAATTACCCATCAACGGTTGCACTGACACTGCTAGTGCTTTCAAAATATTCTATTCCTCCACTCCCAACAACTTATTGGTGAATCGTTCATTGCCATTAACATCAATTTAGTGTATTTCCTGGATCTAAAGCTGAATTTAAATTGTGACTACTCATTTATGTCGATCTGGTGTTGACATACCTCAACAAAAAGTACTTGTTCTGTCTTACAGAAGCCGTACAACTAGAGTTAGAGAGCGTCAGATCCATTAATACTGTCAAATATTTTAACTGAAACAATTTCTTCTGGCACTTCACCACTGTTGGGTTTCCAGTATAATCAATTAATACAGCATTCGTATGATTGTTAACAGTTCGAACTAAAACGTTTGTCTTGTAAGACTGAAGCACCGCTGCCTAATGGCCAACACACAGTCACTCTCTGCAACCATCAACAGCGGACATAACCACTCCTCTACTCAATCCCCTCCCCGTGGACCACCACCGCCCTCGCTCATTCGCGCGGCCCAGCGCCTGCGGAATCTGGCCTCCCGTTATGGACGCTGCGATAAATAGGGAGGGTTGTTCGGGACCTAAGCCCCCGGAGTTCCCAACTCCTCCGGCGGCCTTCTCCCTTCCTCTCCTCTCCCTGCCCCACCCTCATCCTCCTGAGCAAAACGGGGACTCCAGAGAGCGCGCGGCTCCGGAGGACCAGGGAGATGACCTTGGGCTCCTCCCGAAATGGCGAAGGCTTTATGTACCTTCCTCACTCGGTTGGGCTTGTTTTGTCTCTCGTGGTAATTGAATTGTAAAGTGACTGGAAAACAAAGCAAAAATTAGCTCATACAAAATAACAAGGTTTGTATTACAATCAAGTTTTCCAAGTTCCAAGATCTGGTCACAAATTAAGCTATAAGTTCCGGAAGTACCAAGTTTGTTGCGTTTGTCGTATGTCAGCGAGGTGTCCATAATCCAAGGCGAAGTTATTGCAATACAAAGTAGAAGGAATTCCAATACACTAGCCGGGTCGACCACTCACTTACACCAAAGCACAACTCAGTAGACGAAGCGAAGTATTATCCGCGCACGTTTTCTTATGTCCTCGTTTTGCTTGATGCAAGAGGAGTGTGGATTTGGTAATTTCAACGGTAGGACTATTATGTCCAATATACAGTTTCTTTTTTTATGCCAATAGTTTAATTACAGGGAAGTGAACATTTCTGGTTGTCGGGTTTACTCAAAAACGCTCGGTGCTACATTTCATTCTGAATACAACTAACGTTAATAAAGGAGTTGATGAAGATATTCTGGGGCTCCAGAAACTGCGCGCATTGAAAGGTTCCCACAGACTGTCGCGAAAGATTCACAGCGGGAGCGGCAACGAAATTCGCGGGTCCGTTCACATCGGAGCGTCAATTATGAGTCCGCGTATGGTGACAGTCAACCGATAAAGAAAATGCGCTCGCTTCTATTCATGCAGAGGATTGAAAAATGCCAAGTCGTTTTACATTCACTGGGAATCTAAAAATATTCGACATTCGATGAGTCTTTTTGTCTTCGTTTCCACAGTGGAACTTCGTATGGCGGCGGAAAATGCGTCCGACCGCGAAACAAAATTCGTCTGACGCACCGGTTACCAATTCCGCTGCCGCGACGCTCGCCTGCCACACCGGCGTGAACGTGCTCATAAACCAATACGTGGCGCGAAATTTCCGCTGTGAACATTCCGCTTACACTGCGGATCTTCCGCGCCTGTCAGTGGGAGCCTTAATTCCAACGCAAAATGAGACCGCGGACCCTTCCCCCGCCGCTTATCAAAATTCACTGCTGAGTATGAGGATGGAAGGGAGATGCACGCCCCTCTTGTGCACGAGAAGAAAAGATCACGCGCGTCCATGGCCCGTTTTAGGGTACTACTCTGGCATTCCCTGGTGTTCATTGGAGAAACCACGAAAAACTACCGATCGGAGCAGCCGGCAGCTCGAATTCTCCTCCAGACAGCGACTGAATTCGACCTAACGGACAAGCTAGTGCCTAAAATCCTACCACCGTGGGGACTCGAACCTAGGACCTTCCGAACAGTAGTACAGCAGTGACGTGAGATGATGCACTGAGCTACCTCTGTCAGTTTAGTTGTGTCAAGAAGGATAGGATAACTTGAAGAACATTAGATACGTAGTGTCTGATACATGTAAATGGTTCACAGAGGTAACAGGTTCTATGTGGTGAAAACGGTGTTAGAGACTGGTAGATGATCAAAACTCCCATCATACAGAAATCTAAGAAAATAAAATAAACAATCGTCACATTATCCAATAATAGCTCGCATATAATGTATATCTACATTAACTAATTATGTTGAGATTGATTGTAAAACAGCAAATAGATGCGAAATACGAAAGTTGTGGAAAAAGCGACAGTGTGGCTCAACCTGTACACTAAGAAGTGTTTTTCCATTTACAGATAAATAAAAGCAGTTTTTACCTATTATCTTAGCATTGACCTCTCATTTACTATTTGTATTTCCTGGGCTCGGTTTCTAATAATTATTATTTTAATGAGAAAAACTTAATTCACACGAATTGTTCTGTAACAGAAATGTTTCAATAAAAATAGTCAGACTCGACGAATCCCATTCTAAGAGTATAACTGTGTGACGAATTTTATAACTTACGGTTTCAATTTTACTCTTATTTTATCTTTTAAAATAAAATAAAATTAAATCTAAAGAAAATAAAGTACGTCCATGTAGCATATTGTGATATACCAAAATGGCGAACCATTTTTATTATGAAAATGTCATTTTATTCGACATAGAATTTAGAGATGTCAATAGACGATCGCGAGGGGTCGCTATGTGACAAATAAACAACCGGCGTTAAGGATAATTTTCGTTAGGTTGAAATGACAGAGCAAAGGCGAAATAAGCATTGTTTTGAGAGACAAAAGAAAAATATATAAAATTCGGAAGCTTCCAAGTTTTTAGAAGAACATTGATTCGCTAGAGCAACGCGGTGATGAGCGGGTCGGCTTTTGATATATTTTACTAGATCGAGGGAAGACTGTAATTGACAGTTGTACAAAATTAACTATCGTTTTTTATATTAGGATAGAGCGTTATTGCAGGAAGTAAAATTCGTGTCTAGGCGGACACCCGAGACGCAAGTCACGGAACTCACGGATTATAATAGTATCGCCGGGAGAGAATTTCGAACCAGATCACGGACATTAGGCGAGAGCTTTACGAAGAAGTGGAGAGCGCGCGAAGACCCACGAATGAATAAAAAGGTTTTATAACTATTGTAATGTAGCGAAAAGTGGTCATGACCAAAGATGAATTTATTTTGATTATCAATATAATAAATTACAATTAGTTAAGTTGAATGAAAGCTGATTATCATTGTTTGTTATGTGCAATCCAGCATTTTAACAAGATTTTCAGATTCCTCTCCACTCCGTATGGATGGCAGATTGAATAATTAGTTGCAGAGTAAATAGCAACAATTATGAACTTCGAACCCCAATTAACTGAGCTAGCACAACATAATATTTAAATTACGCAGGAATCATTAGGTTTCAAGTGTTACCTTTTCCTGGCGCCCAAATTACATTTATCAGTAATAATTATGTTTTAAAATGTCCCTCCAAGTGGGGTTTGTTTTTAAATAGAAAGACGGGGCTTGTTTCAAATTGACATCAGTCAATGTAGGACGTGTTTCAATATAAACGCACTTTTTGACACTGTAATGTTACACTTGTAGATCTTTGCAATTATTGAAGTTTAATCCAAGATTTTGCTAATTCAATTAAATTATTTAAAATATTATTTTCCGAACCGTTCAGGTACGGAACTCGTTCATATGCGTGGTTTTCATACATCAATCCTTGGACTATATGCTCCAGACCTCAAATATAGAAATAAGCTCCAGAATGTATTGCTTTTCAATCCCCCGTTTGACTTAAATAAAAGAACTATTGAACCCAATTGAGTGATTTTCGGCAGTACGCATGAACGATTCCAAACAAATGCAGACGGAGTTATATCTCTTCTCTCAACTCTGTGAATGTCTCTGATTCATGATCCACCTTTCTGTAGATTCATCCGACGCCTTTTATGAGCTCTTTGCTTTCCAATACCCACGAACACTCCGGTGCCGAGTCTCATTTTCAAAGTGAATGGCCATTCAAAAGAGTCAAAATGAAAACGTGTCGAAATATTTACCTCGCTGTACCGAGAAGGACCACTTAAAAGTAGAAAAATATACCACTCACTCGTTCTATAGTCAGTCCTAAACTGGTCCTCTTAAACATTCAAACGCATTCATGTCTGCGATCCTCTATAAGCACATACTTCAATGAGCGACGATATGTGATCGGGGATGTACAGAAGTTTCAGTCAATAGCTGTTTATGGCTTCCGGCGAATTCAGAAGAAAAAAATCAATACAGTCAGGATATTTAGGGTACCTTGTATGTCCATGAAAGGCAATCACGGTAAATACTACATTTTCTGAATGTCTGAAAAGAAATTATCTCGACATCATTTGTTCATTCTTCATTTTAAAGCGGAACAACAAAATGCAGAAAGCGCTTTAGCGACCGGCAGCGGGTGAAATATTGCTTAACTTAAATGAATCGCTGACAGCACGGAAAAGAGATTTATAATCGTGTTCTCCAAATATTTCATTCCGAGGCCGATACACGTGTTTAGTGGCTTTCATTAGCAAACTCGCGATATAATGTCGCAGAGAGAGAGCAGATAATTACAGTTTTTGGTTTACGAAAGCGCAAATGTACATATGAGAGTACGAGTGTTCTGTTGTCGCAGTTGGACAAATCCTTCCGCTGAGTTTGAAATTACAATTATCGTACTTTATTCACCATTTCTGTCAATGTATAGGTATGTGAAAGTAATTTTATCTCTTGGTCCTACGATCATTTTGCCATCTCTAGTTTTATTCCGTAGAACCACCGGCACAACCATGACCAATCAATCTTTCATACCAGTCGAATTCTTTCTCGTTATATTGTGTATCTCGTTATGTTGTATTGTGATACGTTTCTTTCATTTTAATCATTATTTTAACACATCATATTGAGAATAGACGTTTTGTATAGTTCTTTTTGTAATGCAAACACTATTTTATTTAAATGTTTTGCACCAATGAATAAATTAACGTTATGAAGATTAAAACTACAAGTACAAAACAAAAATAACGTGAGGCCATTTTGGGAAAAGTATTCCTAAGTTTTAAATCAACAATTTACTTCTTTCAGCAATTTTGCATTTCAGCGTTTAAAAGCCAGATATTGTAAGTGAAATGGCCAGAAACAAAATTTTCAGAATACGGAGTAATATAGTAGAACGTTCACATATAAAAACATTTTTTCTGAGTGTTTTGAACATCAAAACTGACTTAATGAATCGAATCATGAAAATTTTTTCAAAAGTTTTGGACTCTCCTAAGCGGACTACTAACCGAGCAAGCATTTCATTTTCTGTATTGAATGATAACCTCTCTCTCTCTCTCTCTCTCTCTCTCTTTTTTCTGTATGTGAATCTAACCTCTCTCTCTCTCTCTCTCTCTCTCTCTCTCTCTCTCTCTATATATATATATATATATATATATATATATATATATATATATATAAATATATATATATATTCAATAATGATGATTAATCATTGATTAAAAATCCAATTATGATGATTAATAATTCAAAATTGAAATTAATTAATAATAAACAGTTATTACCGAATGAAAACAGTACCGAGAAAAAACAGATGACATTAAAAGTATATCAACAATTATTCTGCATAGCTGTTTCAATTAGAAACGACTTTCAAGTGATAATATTCTCTTCCGTAATTGCTTTATTAACGAAAAATGTATAATAATAAACATTAGAAACGAACCTACTGTGTATTGAATTATTTTTACACCACGATTTTACTCCTTTTCCAATTTTTTTACATATATTTTTTTCAATGCAACGTTCTACTGCTTTCTAATTTTTCACAAGTCGAAACATTTTAAAAATAAATCCTACATATATAATATTTGAAACGAGGACACAACACTCAGTTTAAATTTCTCACAGACATGTAAGCATCAAGAGAACGTTTTACAATTCCTTAATTTTTCACAGGCAGAAATATTTTTAAAACAAATTCATTATTAATTATAATTAAAACAAGATTCCAACATCCACGTGAAAGCCTTTACAAATAACAAGGTACGAAAAGAACTTCCACGGTCAATCGTATCTTGACCTTTGTGCCATGCCCTTCGTCAAGGCGAAATTTCCCGCTTTAGATCAATCGCTATTAATCAACATCCTGAACAATATCAAGATACGAAGGCCGAAACATTGACAACATAGCCTTCGACGCAGTGTCACCTGGACTGCTGAAAGCATTCATTTCAACATCAGTTTGCTATAAATTCCCGAATTCAAAACTAATACTAATGGATGACAAGATTTCAAGCAATTAAAAAAAATTATAAATAAGTTTGAATGTAATAAAAATCAACTAGTTTAATTTACAATAAAATGACAATTAACAAAAAACAAACAAAGAGGTATTTCTCAAGGGAACTTCCATATTTTTTCGTCTCTTTCCAGGTTTTCATAACATTGTCATTCCTCTCCTCCTTTTAAATTGTAGATTTTTCTCGTTGTTGTTTTCTTTTCAACTTGAGGAATAAAAGTATACGGCAACAAAAATAAGCTCAAGAAAGCGCAAACGAAGGATAAATTAATTTTTTTAAATGATGGAACAAAAGGGTACTGTAATATTTTATAATGAGAGAAAAAGTGCCACAGGCAAAGTGACCACATGTGTGGAGAGGGTTAATTACTACGAGAGAATAAACTTGCTGAACCCTGAAGTACCACTCTTGATTTTGTCAATTTCCAGTATCTATTGGAAAGGTAGAAAATTTGAACAAATGTCCAACTAATTTTTGTACGTACTTCTTCATTTGTTCCCATGAGATTATTGGTAAGGTGCCGTGCACCAATTCACTCTTAAGTATTAGTGAAGTGAAATCATCAGTGAAAGTTTCAGTGAAATAAAATTCTCAAAGGTAAATCTCATTAATATACTAGAGAATAAAACTCGTTTAAGTCACAAAAAAATCACGCACTGAGGATGCATGTACAAAAACCACTAACTTACAACAGCCATGTCCGACCTAGCAGCATTCCGTCTCAGTGATTGACTGGCGAACGTTGAGAGCTAAATAATTGATAGTTCCTGTATTCAACATTTAACTAATCATCTTTTGTTTAATAGTTATTACCAATGCAATGTATTTTTTCGTAACACGAATTTATCGGGTGATTTGTGATGCTAGAGACACTCTTCGCATGGCTTTATTGTAGTTTGAATACCAGAAATTTTGCGTATTAGATACCTAAACAGAACTACGGCATGAATAAAGAGTTGTGAATTTCGATTGGAAATAGGTTTCTCCTGCACATTCCTTAATCTTCAAAACTTAATGGATCAAAGATACAAGTATAAATTCCTAGATAAATGCACACTCTAGACTAGGAAAAACCTAGAAGAAACCAAAGCAGACAGCAGTAGCTCCTCTAAGGGAACCACTTCGTTCCCTTTAGAGCGAAACCCTCTCGCGAGCCCCACCTTCTGGTCGACAGAGAAATCCCACGCAGACGTATAAATCCCCGGGCGGACCGGTCAATGCACAATTATTCAAATCAAACGATTTATCGCTTTCTTTAAAACATTATTTTCCTTTCGTAAATAATCACGGCGTGATAGATGGGACAGCGTGAAAAATGACTTAAAGAAATTTAACGCTCGGCCAGGGAAAAATTGAAAAATGGCGCTGCGGCCGAGAAACGTGCAGCCGAGTGGGAACGTGCGCCGGCGCGATGAAATATCACGCGCGATGCACGCCCGTGCGTGCCGGATACGCGCGCCGCAAGGAGCGGAAAGGAAGGAGCGCGCATTCGCGCGTTTTGACCCCTCCCTCTTTAAGCTACCTCCACGAAGAAGGGCGACCGTTTAATCCATGTAGTTATATGTGGCATTGCATTGCTCTAAAGCAGGCACCAGGAGCGGTGTCTCTGTGCATCTACTGATGTCACTGCAGTGCTGCCCGGGGAATCCTAGGTTCGAGTCCCGATGGCGGCGGGATTTTTTGACACGGGTTTGTGAGCTAGGTCGAATTCAGTCGCTGTCAGGAGGAGAATTCTAGACGCTGACTTCTCTGATCAGTAGATGTGCGTAGTTTTTCTTATCAACACCGGGCGAACGCTAGGCACACCCTAACAAACGGGCCACGGACAGAGCGCGATCTTTCCTTCCCATTCCTTGTCCTATCTTCATCCCTTACTTATACACACACTTTCATGTACTACATTACTACTACACTTACCGAGAGACCAATCGATAGGTTAGAGCTTGTTATGGCTGGGGCGGCTTCCCGCTGGGGGAGATACTTGCTTGAGGGAAACTCTGCAACCCGACGTGTACATCGCAGTCAGTTCTCACCGTCCGCTGGGGAAAGAAGACCGTCACCTCTCGCGATAAAAACATGCACTGTACGAATGTAACTAATGAGCTTAGCAGTTGACGCGTCCAAAGACAAATAAATAATCAATCAATCAATCGCGGGTCCGAAAGCATTTTTGAATCAATCTGGATTAAACCACTGAAAAAATCGTATTTTACAAAATACTTTGCTATGTATTCTCAACAAAATTACACCAATTGATTCAACTGGGATGGTTCCGAATCTGCTATTTCAATTTCATTTAATTGAGAATTTAAAATGTGTTCATGCACCAGTTCCAAACTGTTAGTTTCCAAATACTAACAGTAATACGTACTAAAATAAGCCCATGGTCCCAGAAATTAATTACTCATTTCGAGTATTCGTAGAAACCAAACAATTTATTTTAAAAATAAAAATAAGTAAAACATTATTTATGAGCACTGTTATAACACGAGTTAATGAATGGGGTATAATGAGTCTATCGAAAATTCATCATTGCAATTAATGGAAGATTAAAATTTCTGTATATTCATGAAATGAGATGTAATGGAACTTTAATATCACCCTGAATGAAACTAATGACGCTTAAGCAGAACATACTTTCTCGTATTATGTGTGACTTGCAAAATGCAGAATCAAACGAAAATGAAATCTGCGGAATTTTTGTAAGAGTATTTTTCCCTACTCGAGAAAAAAGTAGAGATGAAATTCGGTGTTATTTTTGAAATTTTTAAAAATAAATTACATTTCTTTTAAGCAAAAATTACGCAAAAAGCACTTGTACTTCAAAAAATTTGCAGAAAACCTAATTTGTTTTTATATAACAGATCTATTTAAAGGAAAAGCTATTATTAATAGTAGTTTTGGAATGTTAAATTTTTGCAAATTTTGAAAGTACAGGGAGCTGTCTGAAAATGGCACCTGCTGTTTTTTATACGCGTACTTTATTCTCTTCGATAACAAATTAAAGAAAACATGTGTAACAGTTTTTTAGAAAATCTTATTTTTAAAAAGCCTCTCTTATGAACTTATATTAAGATATCTCTAAAGAAAATATTTCATTTAGAAAAATATCCGTCATCTATATTGTAGTTGTAGTAAAGTTGGTTGCAAAAAAATCGAACTTTTGGAAATAGTAAAGGGTAGAAAGGAAACTTGAATGTTTTACAATTGAAATATTAATGGGAGTGAGACGTTTTATGGTATTTTATTACTACCACTAAAATTACATTGTTTGTTTAAATATTGAATTATGCTGGCATATTATGTCCTCAGTGATTTGTACTCTATATAACTCATTCTTATAAAAAGACTTAATAGAATGCAATAAATCGGCCTAACTGAGTTCATGTGAAGCAAATATCGTTATTTTTTCTTGTGTGACTAATTTAAGAATAGATGTTCTCTGAATTAATATTATTGTAAGTACTAATATTTCTCGAATACCAATTTATTTTTCTGACACCAGGATATTTTACTTCAAAAACCCTCCCAACGCAACTTTTGCTTTGTTCCCAACAGCAAATTAATCCTACATGGAAGAAGTTTAAACAAAAAAAATAACGAAATCAAAATGCGTAACCCAATTAGCTCACGAGAGAAAGGTAGCAACAATTCAATTAGCACGAGCAAAACAAACGCCCTCTGGAAGGCCCCGAGGACGCACGCGAACAGCAGACGAACGCATGCCGCGCCCGACGCGCGCTCTGGCGATCGCGGCGCGTCCGCCACTCGCGGCGGAACGCGACGAACGACTGGAACGCTGCAATTGATCCGGCGGCGGGTATCGATAATAAACCGTGTTAGCACGGCGAGCACGTTCCGCTAGAATCTGTCAAACTCTTCCCCAGCGAGTTGGCAGCCCTGGACAGCGGCGGTGCACCTCCGAGCGGCCAATAAAACAATCGACAGACTCTTTTTGTCCGGCGCAAACATTACATTTTCATTAGATAGGCGTAAACATGTAAATCACATTTTCAAACATTCATAACCAAATTAATGCAATTGTTAGGAATGCGTTCCCGCGCATGGCAATCAGAGGTCGCCCGCCGCAGCGCAGGCCAGCCACGGGAGCGCGGCACGCGACTCGATTGTTCAATCGCGGAGAGACCGGGCCGCGCGCCGCCGCGGTTTTGTTTCGCTTCAAAGTAGCCCGGAAAAACATAGGACGTCACTAGCATGCAAATTCTGCCGCTCAGTGCACTAGAGCGCCCTCCGCAAACACGCGAAGCGGCCGCGTCGGGCCCGCGCTGGAACTCGTTGACCCGGAGACGAGGCACTTCGGCAGGTGCTGCGGCACGTGGGAGGGAATGTCGATTCCGGAACGTTGTATTCCAGCGTGGGAGGGTTTTGGAACCTAGATAGCAATTTGCTGACTCTCAAATACACTGAACGACTTTCCCCGGTCTAAACAGGTTTTTTCACTAATTAGAAACAAACTTTGTTCCGCACAACAGTAATTAACAGTACCAAATTTTAAAATATTGAAGCAATCGTATTACTTTTCAATTATTGACAAAATATTTAACTTATATTCTTAAGAATGATACGTGTAACATCAGCATTAAATCCCAATAATCGTTTCATTATAATCGAATGACTTTTCAAACCAAAAATTTCTAAAAGTTATTTTAAATCTGAAATCTGTAAATTTATCAAAATATTTGATGCACTAATTGTGCGACATAACTATAATGCATAATTTAACTATTTTTCCTGTTGTCCAAATGCAATCATATTATGGAAATCAAGAATATAAAACGCTATTATCATAATGTCAACTTTGGAAGAAAGGGGGGAAGGGGTTAATAAACTTGAAAATAAGAGAAACTGAGACAGGAAAATGAGAAATTAGAAGAAAAACTGTGAAGTGGCGAAGAAAGAAAAAGAGCCAGTGTCAGATACGAAGGATAACAAGAGGAGAATTTAGAGGAGAATTGTAGTTTTATCGTTACATAAGATGTTTCTATCATCTGCCTAAAACTTTACAGAGCTTTTTTGATTTGAGAATATACATAATCATCAAACTGTTTAATCATGATGATGATAAGGGGAACAAAATGCAGGAAGCAACTGGTTTTTTGACACGACTAAAAGAATACAGCGCACTTACAAACAAAATCTGCAAATGTTTTCGAATAATTATCACTTTCAATTGAAAAAAAAACAAAATTCAAACCACTAACATACGATGACAATTTGATCTAAACATATTTCGAAGTACGTGAAATCCTTATAGTTTATTTTCCTACCCACAACTGGTGCCTTTTTGGCAGACAAATGTTACAAAAATGCAAGACACGTGCTTCTCAGGACGAAAGGCAATCTGCTTCCTTCCTCACCCACGCCGCCGCCCCCACCGCCGGGCCAAGCCCTTCCCTCCCACGCGGCCCCCGGGGCCAGCCGGCGCGCGGCAGCTAGCACTTCCTGGAAGGGCAAAAAACAATATCCGAAGGAAATCGATACGTTCGCGTATTTATATTGCGGCTACGTTCGCCCGCCCATCTGCCCAAGTTCAAAACAGCGGCGCGGCGCCATTCGCTGGGCCCGCGCGCGGCCCGGAAATGAACCCCGGACCCCGGGCCCCGTTCGCCCGCGGGGCGGCGGCCGACCTCAGGCCTCAAACAGCGCGCGGGCACCGCACGCGCCCCCGACAGGGCGCGCGGTCGGTGCGGCGGCGGACAGTGGGCGCGAGTGCAGGGGAAGCCGACACAACCCAATTCTGCACGAAGACGTGAAGGCACTAATCTCTGATTTAATTGAAAGGCCCAGCGGAACCAGGAGTTAGTCCACATTTTATTGTGAAATTGAGTTATTATGTTTAAAAATAACTGCAAATATTATTATTTTAATGTAATGTGATATTTAAATCCAGCACATACGTACAGGAAAGTGTACTGTCTATAAAAGTTTAAAAGTGCACTGAGTTATATTAGAAAAGTTAAAGTAAACCCTTAATATCTCAGAACTATGTCAATGTGGGATGGCCCCTTGTTCTACTGAACCTTTCACTATAGTGACTTCTTTTGTTTGATTAGCTGGACGCGGTTTTCGTTTGATTAGCTGATCAAACGTAGGAAACGACTTCAATATGACTTAATTTTTGGTATTGAAGCTCCCGATTGAATACCCGCGTCCCAGCTGATGGAACGTCAGTGATCACAATAATTAAATCGGAAAGAATGTCCAATTTACATACGAATAAATGAAATGTAAAATTTATAATTTGCCACTAAAAATTATTATTTTATTCACATCGTTTTAAAATGTTATACTCTAACAAACATTTAACACTACAAGGAGCAATTAACACACGTGCTAGCTTCTCGTACATCCTTCTTCAGATATCGTATTTTAACGAGGTGTTAATCTGGGTTCACACTGCATTTACATGTTTAGAGTCCGTATTTTAAGTATAAATACAAAATTATTAAAATTTCAAATAAAGATGAAAGGAGAGACGAGAAAAGATATCGGACGAAAAAGAGAGACCTAAAATTCCATTTGTAGGAAAGGTCTCTCCTAAAATGGATATCTCTATAAATTCGAGTTTCTTGCAAAAATATTTTGTCTGTTTTATTGCCCCGGCGGAATTTCATATTTACTGGAGAAAATGAACAACCAGTTATTTGAAATAGCTTGTGTTATGTTTCCGCCTGCATTGAATTACTTTTACTTACAAATTAAAAATATCGTCAGAGCAAAATAGGAATTGGTATCTCAAAATGTCGGGGTCATCTGGAATGTATTGACATTGTTAATTAAACTTGAGGCCACCTTTTCATGATCAATTGAGTCAGATTTGAAGTATTATGTACAAAAGTTTAATTCAATCTTCTGTTTCGAAGAAAATTTCTGAAGTACAAAAATGAACTTTCTACAAGGAAGGTCATTTTTGTGTTACACTACTTGGAAAATTGATACAGCGAAGGAGCATTAGTTCTGAAGACATCATCATCAGAATATTCAATAGCGATTAAATGAAAAAAATTACAAATATAAATTACATCCCATTCTAGTAACTGAATTTTCTGTTTTATCTCTAAAAGGGCAGGTGTGAGACATTAAAATTAAACTTTGAGTAAAGAGTGTTACTTTCTTCCTGCGCTGAATTAAAATTTTAGCAAATACAAATTTCACTTGAGGAAATTGATAACAGTTATATGGACTTTAAAAGCTCAATCATGTTTAAAAATGTAAAGCATTTTAAAATATTTGTGGCAGTTATAATGGATTTGGCATTTATTATTAATAAAGGTTTTCAATTATTTATAATGTTTATATACTATTTATGTTAGAAGCAATTCTGAACGTGAAATTTACAAAAAAGAGAACAACATGATTGAAGTTTGTTTTACTCGTATTTAATTTCGTAATACATGAATGCTATGAAATTTGAATCTCTCATCTATGAGAGAATTTTTCTATTCTATCTATGAGACAAACTACCTATAGGTAGATTTGCGTGATTTCTCCACTTGGTAAATGACGAAATAGTACATTAACAAACGGATCACGGACTGCGCGCCATACTGCCTTCCGCTTCCCTGTTCTATTTTCACCCCTTACTCACACACACTTACACCTACATGCACTGCACTACCACACATATCGGAAGACCAGCCGGGAGCCTAGAGATTGTTCCGTTAAGGAAGGTACCCCACTGGTGAGAGACCTGGATGAGGAATACCTCGCAAACCGACATGGACGTTGGCGACGGACCTCGCCATCCAGAGGGGAGAGAACGCCACCACCTCCTGCTATAAAACATGCACTACACTTTCGGTAGTAAGGCCTCTAGCAGTTAATGCGCCCGATAACAGGAAATAAGGAATTAGTGAATCATTCAATTGAACTTTTTCAACAGCTCCATCAGTGACTTTATTCCGTTTTTCCTCTCCCCGCACACTATGTGTAGCTGGTTAGTGGCCAGTTTTCTTTCAGTTTAGTGATCCATTGTTGTCAGTAATAATGGATTTGCCAAATTTTATCAATATAATATTAATAAAGTTATCCTATTATTTATATTTTATATACTATTTGTCAGAAACAATTCTGTAGTTGATATTTACGAAACCGGAGGACAACATTTCGAACCATATTTCTTTTTTTCTTCTTTTTTCCCTTTTTTTCTCTTTTTTTCCTTTTTTTCTTTTTTTTAATCGTAGTACATGAATGCTATGTACATGAAGTTTACATTGAAGTTTTCCCACAGCTCCACCAATGACTTTCGTCCCTTTGCTCTCACTCCGCCCACTGTGAGCGGCGGGTTTAGTGGTCGGGGCCGCGGCCGCCAACGCGACCGATGGGGCGGTTTCTGCGCGCGTCGCAATTTCGCCGCGCTGGATTTCGTTCAGCGCGAACTGCCCCTCCCTCCCCCCCCCCCCTGTGCGGGAAGGTTAGCAACAATGCATTCGTACCCACTCACCCACCGCGCCCAGCCCGCCATACGCGCGGAACTGTCACGCGGTTAACGCGATTCTCCCACCGAGTTCACTCTGGCCCCGGCCGCGGAAACTATGATGTATTGTTTTCATTGCCCCCGGCGGTTCTTTTGAGTGGATATTCGAATGCCTATTCAACGAACTGCAATGCACATGGTGTTTAAGGTGGTTATCATCCTATTTTCCATGCGCCTACCCAACATAAATGTATTTCCCGTCGATAACCATTACCTTGACCAGCGCATTTCAACTTACTGAGCGTTACATCAGCGTGAACAAAATTCCGTTGGTGCCAAAATGTCTGGGTATTTAGCATAAAGAGGTGATTTTGCCATTGGTAAATACCTCATATTTTAAATTACGTGTATCTACGATTACAGCAAGAAAAGAAAAACATTTTTGTTTCACTGTTAGATGAAAAGTTCACATTTATTTTGTGAACAACTGCATTGTTTATTTAAGAGCATGAAAAACACATTTTCCCATAAAAATAGTTTCATTTTTAACTCCCAAATTCTACATATGTTATGTATAACTTTTTTGGTCCACATTATTAAATTAAATGAATACGCCGTAAAAAACACTCAAATGAAAAAAAGAACCACAGAATCCTTCCAGAGCAGCAACGCCTCATGAACAGTGTATAGAAACTATCTCTGTAGAAACTCGAAACAGCACTTCTTCCTGAATTGTGCCACCTGATGAACGACGGAACGTTCGACGGCAACGCACGTCCGTCAAACGCAAACCACGTTAGCACGTCCACACCTACGAGCAAATAAATAACGGCGCAAAATAGCGCGCTGTCCTGGCGCCGCCGTCGCTGGCCGACAGCATCAGCTCCCGCAGCAGCACTTAACGAATTCTCCTAGGCGTCGTCCGAAGCAAACTGAAGAGAGAAAGTGGCAGACGAAGAAACCGAAATAAAGGAGAAGAAATAAAGAGTGGAGGGAAGAAATTGAGAAAAATGAAAGAAGAAAGAAAAAGAAAAAAATAGAAAGAAAGAATGAGTGAAAGAGAAACAAAGAATGAAAGAGAGAGACAGACAGAGACAGAGCAGCGGTGAAAGAGAGATAAGATATATTTAGACAGAGATAAATATACGGAAAGATGCAGAGAGAGAGAGAGAGAGAGAGAGAGAGAATATGTTTGTGTGTGTGTGAGAGAGAGAGAGAGAGAGAGAGAGAGAGAATATGTGTGTGTGTGTGTGAGAGAGAGAGAGAATATGTTTGTGTGTGTGTGAGAGAGAGAGAGAATATGTTTGTGTGTGTGTGTGTGAGAGAGAGAGAATATGTTTGTGTGTATGTGTGAGAGAGAGAGAGAATATGTTTGTGTGTGTGTGTGTGTGTGTGAGAGAGAGAGAATATGTTTGTGTCTGTGTGTGTGAGAGAGAGAGAATATGTTTGTGTGTGTGTATGTGTGTGAGAGAGAGAGAGAATATGTTCGTGTGTGTATGTGTGTGAGAGAGAGAGAGAGAATATGTTTGTGAGTGTGTGTGAGAGAGAGAGAATGTTTGTGTGTGTGAGAGAGAGAGAAAGAAAGTGTGAGAGAGCGAGAGAGAGAGCGAGAAAGAGCGCGCGCGCGGGAGAGAGAGAGTGAGAGAGAGAGAGAGAGAGAGAGAGAAGTGAACGCCAGGCAAAGAAAATAAGATCATGAGAGAGACCGAAATAGAGAATACTGGGCGGAAGAGGACGAGTGAGCACGTTGCACTACCGACCGCCAAGCTGTTGCACGTTCTCGCTGCCGCCGCAAACCCCGCCTCCGCCCTCACCGCCCTCAAACAAGGCGCCTCCGTGATCTCTTTCCTTGAACCGTTCTCGCGTAGAGGCGGCGGCGGCGGAGGCGCCAGGGTGGGGCAGGGGAGAGAACCGGAGGTAGACAGAGGAGGTGGTGGGGAAGACGGTAGCCAACGCGCGGGTTCGGCCAGAACGGAAGCTGGGACGTAGGTGGAGATTTAGTGACGGGATAGAAGGGTCTGCCGCGGCGGAAGTTGAGGCGTGGACGACAGGGGCGGGGCCAGAGATGAAAACAGATGTAGGGTGGAGGAGGCAGGCGGGAGCGGAGGCAGATGTAGTATGGGCGGAGGTGCATGCCGCGATGCAGCGACAAGGGACAGGGAGAGGCTGGGGCGAACGCAGCGGAGGTGGCAGAAGAGGCGATTGCAGTGAGGATTGCATCAGGACGTGGAGTCAGGTGGCGGCATGGGGCACAGAAGCCGCGAGGACAGCGTCGGAGACGGTGGAGTCGGCGGCGGAGGTGGCAGTGGACGGGGCTGGAGGTGGCTGTGGAGGCTGCTTCGAGCTGGCATTGGCAGGGAAGGCGATGGCGGGAAGTCGGCGGTGGGAGAGGGGGTGGCAGGGTCTGCAATGGATAAACTGGCGGTGTCTGCAATGGATAAACTGGCGGTGTCTTTGGGGACTGGCAGTGGGGGTGGTGAGCCGATCCGGCAGGTCGTACAGGTAAGGGCGGTGGCAGCCCAGAGGAGGCAGTCGTCGACGGCATAGGGTGAGCTGGCGGCAGCAGCGGCGAGGGAAGGTGAAACAACATGTCCATAAAGCTGGCAGACACCCTATAGCAGAACACAAAAATAAATTAGCACATAATTTTAGGCTAATTATAGGCTAATTAAATGCTATATTCCCAAATTTTAGGCTCTTGTAGTTTTCTCGAAAATTAATGTTCTGCCAGCTTTAGAATAAAGCCAGCAGACACAAAATCAAATATTAAAGTTAGAACAAACTTACTTATACACAAATTATAGGCTAATTTTAGGCTCACCAAAAATATTAATATTATTAATAAATATTAATATTTACTAATGCAAAATAATAATAAAAATTTGCAATACCATTCAATTGGCGAAAGACCATTCAACTGCTAAACATTTTTACATAGAAACAATATTAAAATTACAGTTAGAACAAAACTACATATACCCAAATTATAGGCTCACCGATATTAATAATATTATTAATTATTAGTATATATTACAGTAACTAAATATACCAAGTTGCAACACCATTCAACTAGAGAAAGACCATTCAACTCGTACTTTTAAACGAACGAACAGAATATACAGAACATTACTTTCAACATACTATTCATCCCATAACGTACAATTTGTCGATATACGGATCGTTGAAGTTTGTGCTCGTGAACTTTAGCGTAAAATGTTGCTACAATACAACAAAAGTACTCAAGTACGGACATCTTCACGGCATTCAGAGCTTCATAATTTTTAAACTAGACGGCAGAACACAGGTGTCTTTTAACATATTATACGTATTGTTATGTAGTATTTGTTAATATAGCCCTTGAATTAAGTGCTCGTGAACTTTAGGAATAAATGTTGCTAAAACACAACAAAACCGCTCAGGTACGGACATCGTCAAGGCATTCAGAGCATCATAATTTTTAAACTAGACAGCAGAACACAGCTGTCTTTTGACATATTATACGTATTGTTATTTAGTATTTGTTAATATAGCCCTTGAATTAAGTGCTCGTGAACTTTAGCAAGAAATGTTGCAACAACCCAACAAAACCGCTTAAGTACGGCCATCCTCAAGGCATTCAGAGCTTCATAATTTTTTAACTAGACGGCAGAACACAGCTGACATTTAACATATTATACGTACATTAATGTAGTATTGAATAATATAGCCCTTGAATTAAGTGCTCGTGAACTTTAGCGAGAAATGATGCTACACAACCAAACCGCTTAAGTACGGCCATCCTCAAGGCATTCAGAGCTTCATAATTTTTAAACTAGACGGCAGAACACAGCTGTCATTTAACGTATTATACGTATTGTTATGTAGTATTTGTTAATATAGCCCTTGAATTAAGTGCTCGTGAACTTTAGGGATAAATGTTGCTACAACACAATAAAACCGCTCAGGTACGGACATCGTCAAGGCATTCAGAGCTTCATAATTTTTAAAGTAGACAGCAGAACACAGCTGTCTTTTAACATATTATACGTATTGTTATTTAGTATTTGTTAATATAGCCCTTGAATTAAGTGCTCGTGAACTTTAGCGAGAAATGTTGCTACAACACAACAAAACCGCTCAGGTACGGACATCGTCAAGGCATTCAGAGCTTCATAATTTTTAAACTAGACAGCAGAACACAGCTGTTATTTAACATATTATACGTATTGTTATTTAGTATTTGTTAATATAGCCCTTGAATTAAGTGCTCGTGAACTTTAGCGATTAATGTTGCTAAAACACAAAAAAACCGCTCAGGTACGGACATCGTCAAGGCATTCAGAGCTTCATAATTTTTAAACTAGACAGAAGAACACAGCTGTGTTTTAACATATTATACGTATTGTTATTTAGTATTTGTTAATATAGCCCTTGAAATAAGTGCTCTTGAATTTTAGCGAGAAATGTTGGTACAACACAACAAAACCGCTCAGTTACGGACATCGTCAAGGCATTCAGAGCTTCATAATTTTTAAACTAGACAGCAGAACACAGCTGTTATTTAACATATTATAAGTATTGTTATTTAGTATTTGTTAATATAGCCCTTGAATTAAGTGCTCGTGAACTTTAGCGAGAAATGTTGCTACAACACAACAAAACCGCTCAGGTACGGACATCGTCAAGGCATTCAGAGCTTCATAATATTTAAACTAGACAGCAGAACACAGCTGTCCCTTGACATATTATACGTATTTTTATTTAGTATTTGCTAATATAGCCCTTGAATTAAGTGCTCGTGAACTTAAGCGATTAATGTTGCTAAAACACAAAAAAACCGCTCAGGTCCGGACATCGTCAAGTCATTCAGAACTTCATAATTTTTAAACTAGACAGCAGAACACAGCTCTCTTTTAACATATTATAGGTATTGTTATTTAGTATTTGTTAATATAGCCCTTGAATTAAGTGCTCGTGAACTTTAGCGAGAAATGTTGCTACAACACAACAAAGCCGCTCAGGTACGGACATCGTCAAGGCATTCAGAGCTTCATAATTTTTAAACTAGACAGCAGAACACAGCTGTCTTTTATCATATTATAAGTATTGTTATTTAGTATTTGCTAATATAGCCCTTGAATTAAGTGCTCGTCAACCTTAGCGATTAATGTTGCTACAACACAACTAAACTGCTCAGGTACGGATATCGTCAAGGCATTCAGAGCTTCATAATTTTTAAACTAGGCAGCAGAACACAGCTGTCTTTTAACATATTATACGTATTGTTATTTAGTATTTGTTAATATAGCCCTTGAATTAAGTGCTCGTGAACTTTAGCGATAAATGTTGCTACAACACAACAAAACCAGGTACGGACATCGTCAAGGCATTCAGAGCTTCATAATTTTTAAACTAGACGCAGAACACAGCTGTCTTTTAACATATTATACGTATTGTTATTTAGTATTTGTTAATATAGCCCTTGAATTATGTGCTCGTGAACTTTAGCGAGAAATGTTGCTACAACACAACAAAACCGCTCAGGTCCGGACATCGTCAAGTCATTCAGAACTTCATAATTTTTAAACTAGACAGCAGAACACAGCTGTCTTTTAACATATTATACGTATTGTTATTTAGTATTTGCTAATATAGCCCTTGAATTATGTGCTTGTCAACTTTAGCTAGAAGTGTTGCTACATCACAACAAAACCGCTCAGGTACGGATATCGTCAAGGCATTCAGAGCTTCATAATTTTTAAACTAGACAGCAGAACACAGCTCTCTTTTAACATATTATAGGTATTGTGATTTAGTATTTGTTAATATAGCCCTTGAATTAAGTGCTCGTGAACTTTAGCGATTAATGTTGCTACAACACAACAAAACCGCTCAGGTACGGACATCGTCAAGTCATTCAGAACTTCATAATTTTTAAACTAGACAGCAGAACACAGCTGTCTTTTAACATATTATACGTATTGTTATTTAGTATTTGCTAATATAGCCCTTGAATTATGTGCTTGTCAACTTTAGCTAGAAGTGTTGCTACATCACAACAAAACCGCTCAGGTACGGATATCGTCAAGGCATTCAGAGCTTCATAATTTTTAAACTAGACAGCAGAACACAGCTCTCTTTTAACATATTATAGGTATTGTTATTTAGTATTTGTTAATATAGCCCTTGAATTAAGTGCTCGTGAACTTTAGCGATTAATGTTGCTACAACACAACAAAACCGTTCACGTACGGACATCTTGACGTCATTCAGAGCTCCATAATTTTTAAACTAGAAAGCAGAACACACCTGTCTTTTAACATATTATACGTATTGTTATTTAGTGTTTGATAATTTAACCCTTGAATTAAGTGCTAGTCAATTTTAGCTAGAAGTGTTGCTACAATAGAACAAAACCACTCGCGTACGGACATCTTCACGGCATTCAGAGCTTCATAATTTTTAAAGTAGACAGCAGAACACAGCTGTCTTTTAACATATTACACGTATTGTTATGTAGAATTTGTTAATATAGCCCTTGAATTAATTGCTCGTCAACTTTAGCTAGAAATGTTGCTTCAATACAACAAAACCACTCAATTACGGACATCTCACGGCATACAGAGCTTCATAATTTTTAATCTAGACGGAAGAACACAGTTGTCTTTTAACATTATCATTATTATTATGTACTGTTTGTTGATATTGCCCTTGAATTAAGTGCTCGTGAACTTGAGCAATTACTCAACCCAATCACTCAAGTAGACACATATTCACGGCATTCAGCGCCTAGTAATTTTTTATAACACTTAATTCCGAAATATACACAAATTTATTATAAAGAGATAGGATATTTTTCAATTATGAACCTTTTCAATACAATAAACAGGTTTGGTATTTTTTAGAACCAGATTTTTTCAAATGCAGTTCTCGTAGCTTAAGATTCTTGAT
The DNA here is from genome assembly GCA_011170035.1 of Teleogryllus occipitalis. Classification (NCBI taxonomy): domain Eukaryota; kingdom Metazoa; phylum Arthropoda; class Insecta; order Orthoptera; family Gryllidae; genus Teleogryllus; species Teleogryllus occipitalis. The sequence continues at coordinate 96,899 of BLKR01003183.1, read as the reverse complement.
AAAATGCATTAGCTTTTTACGCTTCGCATTACTTTGCTATCGTTGTACGTTATGATATATTATGTCCTATCATTTTACATTATCGTCGTTATTATAATACCATTGTCATACATTATCGTTGAACCCTTCTTTGATCGCGTCACGGAGGTTTCCTCCGGGTCTGTTTTTCTTTGCTTGCCATTTTGTTGTGAAACTGAGAATGGTCGCACTTCTCTCAGTACCTTTCAGGGAATTGATTGGGAGATGCGCAGCACTGTAAGTAATACCCTCGTCCGGTGGCAACGTATTTCTTAACCCCGTGCGCTGACCCATAGGTTATCTCCGTGACGCGACCGTTCTCGAGTATTCGATTTCTTGTTTGAATGCATTGTGCTGCTTGAAGCATTTATTGTTTCTTCTGGTATTTTTATCATTCAATATCGTTAATAAAGGAGAACAGTTTAGAAAAATGTTTTTGGATGTGCTAGATGAAGCTACTGATTTTGAAATTGGTAATGAATCCGACAGAGAGGAAGAAAATTATCTGCTAGACAATGATCGTAATTCGTCTGTGGAAGAATCAGGCAATGACGCGATGTCGAAGCGTCATCTGCAACAAATTCCTGCGTTCAGAAAGTAAGGAAATGAAAATTGAATGAAAATTGTAATGTAGTAAAATATGTGCAAGATGAGGTAGACTGTAAAAACAACGTATTTCAATCGAACTTCCAGATGAAATTGCAGATTGTGATTTTGTTGACGCTGCAACGTATTTCGACAGTTCTTTTCTTGGTTGCTCTTCATTTACGTTAAAAGAGTACTTTGTGGCATATGTGTAAACCGCCTGAAAAATTGCGTACGCCTCACCATAATACGAGTATTTTCTTATATTTACCAGGGGTGAAAGGTCAAGCAAACTATATGAAATCCGTAGCCGGTGCATGGAATATCTTCTTTCCTGGTTCAACTCTAGAAAAAGTAGTAACATACACAAATCAGAGGATAATCCAAGACAGATAAAACTGAACTTGTGAAAGGGCAATTCTACTAATAGGGTTGAAATAAAAGCTGTTCTTGTTATTGCATCCAACTCTTATGAATTACGTTAAAAAATGTATCAAGTGACATGTCCAAAAATCGCATCGCATGTCCCAAAATCACAAACTGCGAGTAATCTTCAAAAGCTCTAAGACGATCTTTCCGTGATTGAGAAAAAAATCGTCAAACCTCAATCAGATATTACATGCGCAGGCGTTTCATTACGTTCAATTTTAAAAATTTCCCTCATTTTATAACAATATTATGTTTGAAATTTATATTTATGTAAAACTGAACGATAGATTAATGTGCATTAAAAACTGTATCAATTAAAACATTTTTGACTGACTAAATGTTTTGGTTTCATGCAATTTCTGAACACGGAGAGCTCCTCCGTGACAAGACTATTTAAGGTAAATCGATTCACGCGACTAAAGAAGGGTTAAAATGCTTATATTTTACAAATTCTTTCGCAAGTTTGGACAGATTAAACGTCGCACAGTGGTCTGAACGGGGGATTTATCCCATGACGCAAGGGGAAATGACGTAAAAACTAGGCCGAGATAGTGTTTATAAAGTTTTTAAAAGTAGAAAAACAGTAAAACTATTCTTTAAGTAGTAAAAGGAATAAATAGTTTATAATAGTAGTAATGAATTACACTGTTACTAGTGTACTACTCTTTTGCCATTTTCGTTGTCAAACAATAATTAATCATTTTATATTAATTCACTATTCTGTTACTTAACCTGTCAAAGATGGCGCATGGGCGCATGTCAAAGTGGGCCAAGGCGCCGCCCAAAAAATGATAACTGTTTACTTTAGTAAGATACTTTGTATTGTTTGATAGTAATTTTAGAGAAGGAAACTTAAAGATCAAATATTTAAACTTGGATTCTTTAATACAAAATTACAAATTATTTTCAAACTTTTATGTTAAAAAATGTTGATGGCCAATTATTTTCCGTTAGGCTTTTTTGCGGGTGATTTAGAATTGTACACTTTCAATACAGTATTCGTACAGTCTAAAGCCGAAGTTGTCCAGCATTTAATTTCAAACGGATATCAAAAACAAAAATACAATAACATGCATAGTATGTTATAAACATTCTTCTGAGTACTACTTGGCGCTCTGTTCATAAATAAAACGAGAAGTGCTACGGAATGGCACAGACTATCTCGTAGTAAAGTTTTATAATTTCTTTGATGTCGACGGGTACGTAGTTTTGGCTTTCCTTCTTGAGTGATACAATCTATCTCCACCCAAATTATCTTTTTTTTTTAATTTGAGCGGTCGTGTCCTTGAGCGGTTGGATTGTAATGTAGCAACATTTTTCGCTAACTTCACGAGCACTAAATCTAAGGGCTATATCAACAAATAGTACATAATACTACGTAAAAAGACAACTGTGCTCTGCCGTCTGGGGTCATAATTGATAGGCTATCAAGACCGTGATAATGTGCATCCATGAGTGGTTGGGTTGTATAGTAGCAAAATTTTTCGGTAAACTCACGAGTACTTATTTCAAGAGCCATATCAACAATTAAAATATAATAATACACATACTATGTTAATTGACAAATGTGTTCTGCCGTCTAGTATAAAAATTATAAGCCTCTGAATGACTTGACGATGTTCGTACCTGAGCGGTTTTGTTGTGTTGTAGCATAATTTCTCGCTAAAGTTCACGAGCACTTAATTCAAGGGCTATATTAACAAATACTAAATAACAATACGTATAATATGTTAAAAGACAGCTGTGTTCTGCTGTCTAGTTTAAAAATTATGAAGCTCTGAATGCCTTGACGATGTCCGTACCTGAGCGGCTTTGTTGTGTTGTAGCAACATTTATCGCTAAAGTTCACGTGCACTTAATACAAGGGCTATATTATTCAAAACTACATAAATATACGTATAATATGTTAAAAGACAGCTGTGTTCTGCTGCCTAGTTTAAAAATTATGAAGTTCTGAATGACTTGACGATGTCCGTACCTGAGCGGTTTTGTTGTGTTGTAGCAACATTTATCGCTAAAGTTCACGAGCACTTCATTCAAGGTCTATATTAACAAATACTAAATAACAATACATATAATACGTTAAAAGACAGCTGTGTTCTGCTGTCTAGTTTAAAAATTATGAAGCTCTGAATGCCTTGACGATGTCCGTACCTGAGCGGCTTTGCTGTGTTGTAGCAACATTTATCGCTAAAGTTCACGTGCACTTAATTCAAGGGCTATATTATTCAAAACTACATAAATATACGTATAATATGTTAAAAGACAGCTGTGTTCTGCTGCCTAGTTTAAAAATTATGAAGTTCTGAATGACTTGACGATGTCCGTACCTGAGCGGTTTTGTTGTGTTGTAGCAACATTAATCGCTAAGGTTGACGAGCACTTAATTCAAGGGCTATATTAACAAATACTAAATAACTATACGTATAAAATGTCAAAAGACAGCTGTGTTCTGCTGCCTAGTTTAAAAATTATGAAGTTCTGAATGACTTGACGATGTCCGTACCTGAGCGGTTTTGTCGTGTTGTAGCAACATTTCTCGCTAAAGTTCACGAGCACTTAATTCAAGAGCTATATTAACAAATACCAAATAGCAATACGTATAATATGTTAAAAGACAGCTGTGTTCTGCTGTCTAGTTTTAAAATTATGAAGCTCTGAATGCCTTGACGATGTCCGTACCTGAGCGGTTTTGTTGTGTTGTAGCAACATTAATCGCTAAAGTTCACGAGCACTTAATTCAAGGGCTATATTAACAAATACTAAATAACAATACGTATAATATGTTAAAAGACAGCTGTGTTCTGCTGTCTAGTTAAAAATTATGAAGCTCTGAATGCCGTGAGATGTCCGTACTTGATCGGTTTCGTTGTGTTATAGCAACATTTTTCCCAAAAGTTGACAAGCACTTAATTCAAGGGCTATATCAACAAATTTTACATAACGATACGTATAATATGTTAAAGGACAGCTATGTTCTGCCGTCTAGTTTAAAAATTATAATGGTCTGAATGCTGTGAGTTGTCCGAATTTGAGCGGTTTTGTTGTATTTTTGCAATATTTTTCGCTAAAGTTCACGAGCACTTAATTCAAGGGCTATATTAACAAATACTACATAACAATACGTATAATATGTTAAAAGACAGCTGTGTTCTGCTGTCTAATTTAAAAGTTATGAAGCTCTGAATGCCTTGACGATGTCCGTACCTGAGAGGCTTTGTTGTTTTATAGCAACATTTATCGCTAACGTTCACGAGCACTTAATTCAAGGGCTACATTAACCAATACTAAATAACAATACGTATAATATTTTAAAAGACAGCTGTGCTCTGCTGTCTAGTTTAAAAATTATGAAGTTCTGAATGACTTGACGATGTCCGTACCTGAGCGGTTTTGTTGTGTTGTAGCAACATTTCGCGCTAAAGTTCACGAGCCCTTAATTCAAGGGCTATATTAACAAATACCAAATAACAATACGTATAATATGTTAAAAGACAGCTGTGTTCTGCTGTTTAGTTTAAAAATTATGAAGCTCTGAATGCCTTGACGATGTCCGTACCTGAGCGGTTTTGTTGTGTTGTAGCAACATTTCTCGCTAAAGTTCACGAGCACTTAATTCAAGGGCTACATTAACAAATACTAAATAACAATACGTATAATATGTTAAATGACAGTTGTGTTCTGCTGTCTAGTTTAAAAATTATGAAGTTCTGAATGACTTGACGATGTCCGGACCTGAGCGCTTTTGTTGTGTTGTAGCAACATTTCTCGCTAAAGTTGACGAGCACTTAATTCAAGGGCTATATCGACAAATTTTACATAACGATACGTATAATATGTTAAAGAACAGCTAGGTTCTGCCGTCTAGTTTAAAAATTATGATGGTCTGAATGCTGTGAGATGTCCGAATTTGAGCGGTTTTGTTGTATTTTAGCAATATTTTTCGCTAAAGTTAACGAGCACTTAATTCAAGGGCTATATTAACAAATATTAAATAACAATACGTATAATATATTAAAAGACAGCTGTGTTCTGCTGTCTAGTTTAAAAATTATGAAGCTCTGAATGCCGTGAGATGTCCGTATTTGATCGGTTTCGTTGTGTTATAGCAACATTGTTCGCTAAAGTTGACGAGCACGTAATTCAAAGGCTATATCAACAAATTTTACATAACGATACGTATAATATTATAAAGGACAGCTATGTTCTGGCGTCTAATTTAAAAAATTTGATGCTCTGAAAGCTGTGAGATGTCCGAATTTGAGCGGTTTTGTTGTATTTTAGCAATATTTTTCGCTAAAGTTCACGAGCACTTAATTGAAGGGCTATATTAACAAATACTACATAACAATACTATAACATGTTAAAAGACAGCTGTGTTCTGCCGTCTAGTTTGAAAATGATGAAGCTCTGAATGTCGTGAAGATGCCCGTATTTGAGTGGTTTAGTTGTATTTTAGCAACATTTGTACCTAAAGTTCACGAGCACTCAATTCAAGGACTATATTATTCAATACTACATAAATATACGTATAATATGTTAAAAGACAGCTGCGTTCTGCCGTCTAGTAAAGAAATGATGAAGCTCTGAATTTAGTGTGAATGTCCGTACTTGATCGATTTTGTTGTGTTATAGCAACATTTTTCGCTAAAGTTGACGAGCACATAATTCAAGAGCTGTAGCAACAAATACTACATAACAATACGTATAATATGTTAAAGGACAGCTGTGTTCTGCCGTCTAGTTTAAAAATTATGATGCTCTAAATGCTGTGAGATGTCCGTATTTGAGTGGTTTAGTTGTATTGTAGCAACATTTCTAGCTACAGTTCACAAGCACATAATTCAAAAGCTATATCAACAAATTCTACATAACAATACGTATAATATGTTAAAAGACAGCCGTGTTCTGCGGTCTAGTTTAAAAATTGCGAAGCTCTGAATGCTGTGTTGATGTCCGTACTTGAGCGGTTATGTTGTATTGTAGCAACATTTTTCGCTAAAGTTCACGAGCACTTAATTTAAGGACTATATCAACAAATACTAAAGAACAATATATGTAACATTTTAACTGACAGCTGTTTTCTGCCATCTAGTTTAAAAATGATGAAGCTCTGAATGCCGTGAAGATGTCCGTACTTGAGTTGTTTAGTTGTATTTTAGCAACATTTCTAGCTAAAGTTGACGAGCACTTAATTCAAGGGCTATATTCACAAATACTACATAACAATATGTATAATATGTTAAAAGACAGTTGTGTTCTGCCGCGTAGTTTAAAAATTATGAAACTCTGAATGCCGTGAAGATGTCCGTACTTGAGTGCTTTTGTTGTATTTTAGCAAAATTTCTAGCTAAAGTTCACGAACACATAATTCAAGGGCTACCTTAGCAAATACTACATAACAATACGAGTAATATGTGATTATACTGCTGTGTTCTGCTGTCTAGTTTAAAAATTATGAAGCTCTGAATGCCGTGAAGATGTACGTACTTGAGCGGTTTTGTTGAATTGTACCAACATTTTTTGCTAACGTTCACGAGCACTAAATTCAAGGACTATATCAACACATACTAAATACCAATACGTGTTATACTTTAAATGACAGCTGTGTTCTGCCGTGTAGTTTAAAAATGATGAAGCTCGAAATGCCGTGAAGATGTCCGTACTTGAGTGGTTCAGTTGTATTGTAGCAACATCTCTAGCTAAAGTTCACGAGCACTTAATTCAAGGGCTATATTATTCAATACTACATAAATATACGTTTAATATGTTAAAAAACAGCTGTGTTCTGCTGTCTAGTTTAAAAATTATGAAGCTCTAAATGCCGTGAAGATTTACGTACTTGAGAAGTTTTGTTGAATTGTAGCAACATTTTTCGCTACAGTTCACGAGCACTTAATTCTAGGACTATATTAACAAATATTAAATAATAATACGTGTAATACTTTAAATGACAGCTGTGTTCTGCCGTCTAGTTTAAAAATTATGAAGCCTGAATACCTTGACGATGTCCGTACTTGAGCGGTTTTGTTGTGTTGTAGCAACATTTCTTACTAAAGTTGACGAGCACTTAATTCAAGGGCTATATTCACAAATACTACATAACCATATGTATAATATGTCAAAAGACAGCTGTGATCTGCCGCGTAGTTTAAAAATTATGAAGCTCTGAATGCCGTGAAGATGTACGTACTTGTGAGGTTTTGTTGTATTGTAGCAACATTTTACGCTAAAGTTCAGTAGCACTTACTTCAACGATCCGTATATCGACAAATAGTACGTTATAGTATGAATAGTATGTTGAAAGAAATGTTCTGTATATTATGTTCGTTCGTTTAGAAGTACGAGTTGAATGGTCTTTCTCGAGTTGAATGGTGTTGCAATTTGGTTTTTTTAATTACTGAAATATATACTAATAATAATAATATTATTAGTATCGCTGAGCCTATAAATTGGGTATATATAGTTTTGGTCTAACTGTAATTTTAATGTTGGTTCTATGTAAAAAAGTTTAGCAGTTGAATGGTCTTTCGCCAATTGAATGGTATTGCAAATTATTATTATTAGTTTAATTAGTAAATATTAATATTTTTTAATAATATTAATATTTTTGGTGAGCCTAAAATTAGCCTATAATTTGTGTATAAGTAAGTTTATTCTAACTTTAATATATGATTTTGTGTCTGCTGGCTTTATTCTAAAGCTGGCAGAACATTAATTTTCGAGAAAACTACAAGAGCCTAAAATTTGGGAATATAGCATTTAATTAGGCTATAATTAGCCTAAAATTATGTGCTAATTTTTTTTGTGTTCTGCTATAGTGTGTCTGCCAGCTTTATGGACATGAAGTCGCTAGCCTTTCACCACTGAGATCCGGGTTCGATTCTCGTCAAATCTGATGTGAAATTTTATCCAACAAAACGAGTTTGGCTGCTTCACAAGGGCTAGTCCAACCCCTGTGAAGTGTCCTAAATCCCACCCCTATCCTTATTCCTGCCCCATTCTGGCCGCAGGGTAGTGACGCTGGAGTGCGTAGCAGGAGGCGACTACGCGGAGATGCTACCTGGCGATCCTCTTGACAACTGACTGCGATATGACTTATAAGTTAATGAAGGATTACTCCCCGGCGCAAAGCACTCGACGACCCTTAAGGGGCTTGGAGACGCGTTGCGTCCATTTGTAGATGCAGCAATTTCTTTTTAAAAAAGCTATAATTCCTTTAGAGATTGACAATTATTACATATTCGTATGATAAATGAGATTTCATGTATTATTATGTATTTACTATCTTCTAATGTTTATAAAAGCAAAAGTGAACTCAGAGATACACAGATGTTCCATAAAAGCTTTTAGATCCTGTTAGAGGTATTCGGTTCCAATTAGTTCTTAGTTTTAACGTACGTTTTCGATTGTATGACATGCAAAAACTAATTTTTCTGAAGATACGCTATTTCCATTTGACGACAATGTTTTCGTACTACGACAATGGGTTTCCCGTCTTGCAAAAACTCTCTAGTAAGTGAGAAAATATTTCAGTAGTTCTTCCCTCTGAAAGTTGCAGACGGGAGCGCGAACAGTGAACAATGGGAACAGATATGCCAGCGGGGGGGAGGGGGCAGACTCGCGGGCATCAACAGCAAGAGTCACGAGGCGACACGACCATTAGAGGAAGAGGCTGAGTTGCATGAAATATAGTGAAACTTATATTAAACGACGTCTTTCTGTTCCGTGAAAAAAGTGGTTATTTTAGAAAGGTGGTCGCTTAAAAGGGGGAATCTATTTTTTTTCGCAGTCGCCGCAAGCCGACGTAGATTGGCGTCGGATCTCGCCAACCTGCGCGGGAAGATCACCGCCATCTCCCGTGATGAAAACATGCGCTGTACTTACGGACCTGCCCGTTGACGCGCCCGGAATCTCTAATCATTCAATTAATCGCACTTCGTCTCACAATTAAAAAGTCAAGCGATGGTTCTTGGCTGAGCTCTGGGCTCGGAATCCGGCAGCAACATGATTCAAGCACATCCCAGCGTGCAAACAAAACACTTGCAATTTGCAGGGCAAGTCAATGACACTGAATTCCGACATTGATATTCTACCACATGTTCTTCCAGGAAGATAAGGTAAGGAAGACTTTATTTAATTCAAAGAATTAATCGTTAGATCACTTTCTCATCCTCCGTCTCATTTAAAAATTGAAGCAAATGGAATGAGCAGCCGTGATACGATCCATATAAGTGACCACAGTTTATTGTCACTTGATTTCCGGATTCCTCAGCCCTTTAATTTCCTCAAAAAAGAATTTAATGCACAGAACATGTCCCGTGAATGCTTTTTACAGCATCGCCAATTTTCATTTTAACTACGGAAAATTCTGGAACTATATACTTAAAATTTTCCTGAAAGAGGTCTCGTAAAAGGGGTAAATTAAAAGAACTGCTATTAAAATGATTGTTCGAGGAGAGGGGTGGTCTGTTCACAGGGGCATAATTTACACACAATACGCGGTTTTTAGAGTCCATTCCAAGAAAAATTGGTAATTGAGAGAGGGGGTCGTTTAATAGGGATGATCTTTAAGAGAGGTTTCATTGTAAGTTAATATATTTGTATGACTCCTTATCACTCTCTGATGATGAAATCATTGAAATCAGAAGCGATTTTTGGTTTAAAAACTCTGCATAGGTTGAAGATGGATTTTCATAAATTTCCTACCTTGTATCCAGTAGAAGTTGATATGGTACCAACAGATTTCCAATTATAATTAAATATCATTAGGTCCAAAAGCTAAAAAACCGATTAGATTTTGAAGTGTTTATAGAAATTTGATGTCAGACAGGCTTTCCAGGTTTGTTGAAATCTGATGAAAACCTCATATTTATGTTTGGGTCCACTTACGTTTGCGAAAAACTGGTTTCTTCTCTGAGAGAAGTAATATTAAATCACAGTAGTACTAAGTGGTTACAGTTTTAAGTAATCCCTCTTCCTCAATACTAAAACTGTTTTGTCTAATATAGATGAAGACATGATAATATATCATAATACAAATGTATACAAATTCTATTTATGCTTAATTTTTATAACTAATCCATTTATATATTATTTAATAGGCGCTTTTAATAACTATGTGCTTTCACTGTTTGTAAGTTAATGCTATTCATAAGCTGTTATGCATCACTTGAAACAGTTTGGAATAAAACTGCTTCTTCTGTCTTGTCGTTCACTAATTGAGCTGCCAGCGCCGTTTCCGCTTTCTCTCTCTTCCTCGCTGCAGTGAGCGCTGGAGAGAGGTCAAGAATACGACACTTCGAGCGGATGAAACTATATCCGCCCCTGTTATAGGGATTCCCTATAAATAGGGAAAACATGTCGTAAATGTATCGCATAATTAATCGAAGAAAGAACTGCCCCGGGACTTATAGATTAACGTTCTCAATGGATAAGAAATTGTTGGGTCTTGAATTTGTATGAAAAGTACAGTCACAGATAAAACAAGTACTAAACAGCCTTTTGTGTTTTGTGTTTAACTTTGCGGAAAATGTCAGGAAATAATACGAGAAGATCGGACAGAAATTCAAATTGCTTTTCTCCGAGATGTCTCAAGAAGGTATATCTCATAACCAGGAAATTTTCTACGGGAGGGTATAGTAGAAAGAGGTTAAAAATGTCACATTGGATTTTTACTAAAAAATATTTTTTTAGCTTTCGTGCATGGAAACTAAAATGTACGGAAAAATAGACCTTCTTGTACGCGGAACGCAAAGAAGTCGTAGCCATATAAAACGACTGGTTACTGCAAAGCAAACAAAACACTGGAGCAATATGTTTCAACATGGCTGCCGTCTCGCATATTGAGAATGATTCCTAAGTGTATTTTTTTGTATGTCTTCAGGAATTTGTACTAAAAAATAATGCACGCAACTCGTAGGAAAGTGTCTGCGGTACTCTATTCAAAATGCCGAACTTGCCTCCTATCGTTGTCCTCGCCCGTCAAAGACTGACTTCCTGTACTGGATATGTAAATATCCATTGCAACCCAAATGTTTAAATCAATACATCATATCAGCATTTTTATTACATAATGATGCGTGACGCTCAGTTTGTAAGTGACGCTTTAAGAAAGATTGCTACAGATGTGATATGGTGCCTTTATAGCAATTTATGTGTGATCACAGCGATCGTGATACAGAGGTTAGAGGATACAGGATGAGTGAAAATAATAGAAATTCCGCCTGTTTGCAGAATGAGATACGTCATCAGTTGCAAGAACACAGTCGATATAAATGGATACGGATATAGATACAGATGCTTGATACGAACGGAATAACTTTTTGGAATGACAATGTGGGAAACTAGTTTAAAGATGAAGTATTGTACTCCATATAAGGATCAACGAATTTCTATAGAAACCCATATTTAAATTAATTTCCCCAAATTTGTAGTTTAATTTTGCAATTCAGTCAGAGATAGAGAATACCTTCCCTGAGCACTTTTAAAATTTTCGCTCACTTGAGGCCCAGACGCGTCCTTGCATTCAACCGCCGTCATATTTACCGTAACCATTCAGTAAAAACTGTATGTGACGTACGAAGAAGAAGTATAATCAGCGCACGTTTTCTTGAGCATCTGAATCTCCTTCAACCTGTTTTATTATACATACTGAATTGTGGACCAACAAACGTGGTTGGCGACATTCGAAAACTAGAAATTTTGGCTCCCGAATAGTAGAAAACTAATTTGCATCCACAAACGAACTACACTTTTGAATATATAGTCTTGGTGACAAAAATCCCAACTAGCCGTACTCCTCTCGCAACTAGAAAAAAATGGTTCAACAAAAAACGTGCGCCCAGTGAAGCCACATTAACAGTTCACAAGCTAAACAAGGCAAACATCCCTTGCTAAATACATCAAAGGAAACTGGACGAAAAACCTGATGAAGCTGGGGTTTAGACGTAGATGCGTAATGTTGCACCCATCTTGTATCATTACCACGTCTACACTTCAGTCGTTTATTTCCCTTCATAGACGATCCTGTTTTCACTATGGTCGAAAACAAGTAATGAAATTCTGAGATTTAACCTCACGAAATAACTACAATTTACTAAAATACAGAATTTCGTAAATTAAGTTAACTCAGATGTCTATCAAAATATAAATACTACCAAAACAGCAAGGTATTTTACTGTCTAAATCGAGACTAATTAGCATTTTATGTAAGAGTTATTGTCATATTATTGTGCAAGTTTTCCAAAATATTTCCTGTATGCCATTTAGTTCTTTTTTGTTTCTTAGAAAAAAATACAACCATCTTATCTGCATTAGTAGAACAATCCGTTTTGCATTAAAACAATCTTAAAGCATAGAAATGTTTTGTAAATTCTTTTATCGTAAAGCGAAACTACTCAAATCATGTAAGGTCTCCAGAGAGACGGTTTATATGCGTCATTTCTTGCATAAAAGCATAGCTAATCAGTTTATACGTATTGATTTGGCAATATGTGTTTTCTTCAGGAGATCTATTGCATTTTATGTGTTAAAAATAAGTATCGTTTAGGCTCATTTAACGGGTGAAGGTGGTAGACAGTATTGTAAAAATGCTCAGTGATGTAAAAAATAATTTGTAAACGGAGGAATGTGGTAGTTTTGAATGTTTAACAGAAGAGACTAAAATAATTTCATTGGGACATCGTTTATTCCACACACACGAGTATGTAAATGATCGCAGGATGGCAGTGATGCTAACTAATAATGAATTAAAAATATTGACAATATAATATAACTTACAGTAGATTACCAAACCAATCTATTGCCCTATTACAAACAGTACAAATCGTCTATGAACATTTTAATCTAACAGTTTTATTTGGTAACAACTTCAATGTTAAGTAATTGGTCATCTAGGTCATTTTCAGTGTCAAACATGGTTCTATTTGAGTACAACTACACACTTGAGTGTTAAGCTTTCTCCTAGCACAAAAGTAAGTCTATATGCTTTTTTTTTCAGAAAACGAACGTCACATAGAATGTTGTCAATAGGTTAGAAGTGTAATGACAATGTAGAACATTTCGGTATTTTTTTTCTTTTCTGTTTTCAGGGCTTCTCGTGTTTTCTTCATTGCACTCCTGTCGTATCTTTTACAGGGGACAAAAGAAGACAGGTGTTTAAATTTTATTTCGTGTATTATTAACTCATGGGTTACATGATCATTTCAAATTGAGCTGTTTGAGAGATGGTTACATGAGAGACGTGCGATCGCCCTCCTTGGAGCGCTGCGCGAGCTGGGAAGAGTCGGCCGCCCCCGGAGGCGACGCAGGCGGGCGGGGAGCCGGAGGCGGGGGCTCGGGTGGGTTGGCCGATGGCAGACGGCGGCGTCGCAGAGGCTGCGGTCGCGGGGCCCTCCAAAGCAACAGCAGGCCGCATCGCCGGGTGGGCGGCGAGAGGCGGTCGACTCTTCCAGCGGGGAGCGCCCGAGCGAGCCCGGGCGGCGGGCGCGCGCTCAGTAGGAGAGGGCCGGGTACCTCCTGATCAAGTAGTCCCTGGAGTGGTACTGGTAGCTGTAGTTGCTGCTGCGGATGCTGCTCAGCAGCTCGATGTCCTTCTGGCGGCGAGCGCTGGCCTCGGAGCTGCTGGACATGTAGGTGCGGAGAGCGCGTTCCGCCCAGGTCTGCGGGCGCGGGATCTCGCGGGAGAGGCCGCGGGAGCGTCGGTCCAGGTAGTCGATGACGTCGTTGTAGTAGTTATGGCGGTAGTCGTACAGATACTTGTACTGTAGGTGGGTCGGGCGAGACCAGTAGCGGAACGTGAGCGGCCTGTTGGGGTCGCGGCTCTTGCTCACTTGCGCCTGGGAGGGCGCGGGAGCCGGAGCCTCGGCGGGGGGAGCCTCCGCTCCTTCCAGGGCTGGTTCAGCCATCTCGCTGGGAACTGCAACAGAGCGCGCGCGTCAGCCCGACACGCCCTTCCGCAGGGCGGGAGTCATCGCGTGGGTGGGCCTAGGCTGCAAATGCGCATGCGGCTTTCCCGCTTATCTCGCTAGATCCTTCTTTAAAGAAATCCTAACCTGTGTTTACTCGTATGTTATAGACATATCAGAATACATGTTGCAAACTTCTAGAGCCACTTGAGGGAGGGGAAAGATGATCACGTTTTGTCAATGAATGTATGGTGAGAAATCTAAAATAGAACGAAGTTACGCAACTGCCTATTTTGACAGCGTGCCCCTGATTAGTAGGCCACCGTTCCTGTACTGCTCTTTGGCGGCTTCATGAACTCTAATGGGGCGACCTACTAACTCGTAGAATTCGTGTACCTGCCAAACATCAGTGCGAGATAAGTTGCCTGTTAATTAGGGACGTATTATCAAAAAAGGCATTTGTTGTATGCTGTATTATTCTCACCGTAGGTTCGTGGGCAAAAAGGGATCTGTGACCCCCCTATATGCTCTAGCAGTTTCTAATATTTATTTTCAACAACTCTGTACATTGTGTTAAGAAATCTATTCCTTTGTTTTGAATGTATAAAAACAACCATTTAAAAATGTACCCTAATTTTGAGGTCATAGACTGTAGTCAATTTAATTCGACTGTCATTTCGACACTCTCTACCATCATTTCTGTGTTCAACGAGTTTCACGAGCGATGTCAAAATCCGCTAGGGATCTTAGATACACTCCGCCTTCAAGTGCACCGCTGTGCGGTGTCAAAAATTCACCCCAAATTTGAATTGTCACCACCACAATTTTGGCAGCTATTTTATGTTGAGAAATGACCATTATTCTTAACAAATTATTTTTCCTTTATTTTATTCGATATAGAATATATTAATTTTTATCATATTTTTACGATTTCCACAGCGGAGAAAACTAAACAATATGAACAGGGCCTATTATTCCACGACGCTCTCTAAGAGTAGTTTATTAAGTCTGAGAGCGCGTCAATCTTGGGGATGGAGTGCACAAAAGATATCCTAGCGAACTTGACGTTCTCCGTGAAATGTAAACCAACGAAGACATAAAGATCTTCGCCGCGAGCAGAAGCGGCAGCGAGCTGTGTTTGTCATGCACCGGCGACACAGTAACCTTGTTTGGACTTTAGAATACGTGGTTCACAATCACAATGAAGCCGATGCCATGACAAAGGAAACACACCGATGCATCTATAGGTAATTGCGACGATTCGAGTGAACCCAATCTATTTATTTGTTTGCTGATCAACAGCATAGGTTCATTAAAACCACCTGGAAATGTTCTGACCTCGTTGTAAAGGATGGAGGAAAAAGAAAGAGTTAAAAGACGAAGTTTTCTATAGTAATTTTCAAATAGTACATTCTCAAAATTATAAAACAGATTAGATATGTACAAACTTGTCTTTCTCTGCAAGATCACTTAGCTCGGCACTGCCAAATATGTTCAGGCATCGGCTTCATTTGCATAACTTTTCACTGTAGAGAGAGCTAATTCGATCCATAGGAATTACTAGATTTGCATGAACTTACCTGCGTTGAATCACCATTGCACTAAACCACGACTGGGTTGACTCATCTCTGAGTCAGTTCAGATCAAAGGGACTTGGAACAAATTAAGTGTTAGTTTGGTTAAACATAGATCTTACGTGAGTTGTAGTTCATGGTAGGAGAATGAAAGGAAAGAGATGCATGCTTGACTATCAAATCTCATTTTGTATTATGGTGAAATTCATGGCACAGTGCAGAGAAAACGATTTATTCACATCTAAAAAAATATTCAATTTCGATTAAGCAGATGAAATTAGCCGATGCGAAAGCTGTTTACAGCAGATATCCAAAATGTACAAAGTTTTTCCTAATATTCACAATTACGGATATCTACCTGACCAATAACTGTTTACTGTCAATTTTTCGGCATATTCACCTTTCACGACTGTCAACGGATTGCGTAAATAAACTCCATTTATCACTCACATGACAAGTAAAACTTCTAAAGAAGAATCCTGTCATTTACAAAGTCGCGTTCGTATTATTCTTTTATGATATAAACGCAATTGGTTTGATAAATTAAATAAACATTTCACTTAGCTCGTGAATACCATAAAAATGCAACCGCGTAATTTTAAAGATATGCCTTGTTCATCCACAAACATCGAAGTGTTAAAGTTAAAAAAAACTATCATTCCTGTAATTGATTGTAAGAAAGAGAAAAGAGCACGTGTAAAAAATAACTTTAGAAGTTTTTTTTAATTCTTTGTCAAAAATCACGCTTAATCGTGGATAAAAAACAAATTTTAAGATATTGCCTACATTTCTGCGTTTATAATTCCACTCCTCCAGAATGTGAACGGTAAAAGAATGTAAACGATTCGTACTTTTTCACGCCGCTTTTCATCATAAACATCAAGAAACTGCATGCGAGTATAATTTTGTTATGTCTTCTGCTTTTTTGATACTGGTATCAATAGGCATTCCAATTTTAACACGTATCCACTCAAATATAAAGTTAAAAAAATTCTAGTTCACATACTTGTAATTTTTATTAGGCAAAGCGTGTCCCATGACATTTCTTTCTCCCAAAATTTCGACTCTTCAAACGCTCGGTGTATTTTTACTGTTATTTGGTGTTACGTAATTAGAAAATAATAATTAAACAAAAGAGATAGCATTTGCTTCTTTATTTATGTTTCCTAAAATTTTATAGTGTGTCACGAGAAAACAAATTGTAAGAAAATATTGCACCGAACTATTGGTTTATTTGTCGCATTCCGACACTACTGGTGTACCTGATTAAACAGTAGACATTTCAAACTTGCTACATTGAATGTCAACGAGAAATTTACATCTCTTCGCAAAACAAATTTATTTGTTCCTAGGCTCTTGAAATAGATCTCTCTCTCACAACAGAACTTGGGAAAAGTTCTGCAACACAATACCGAGGAAGATATTTTCATTTTATTGCAATTTTTTCCGTAAAATGCTTTGTTTCGTTGTCCAAATAACGAGCCTTTCTTCGAATGTTTTCTACTAGCAAAACCAATCACGGCCGTGCGCGGAAGCCTTGGTCGTCTATTTCAAAGAATTAATGAGGACGAACAAGAGTCGCGGGTGTCATGAAACTCCTATGGAAGAATCTAATTAGAAGAGACCTTCTTTTAAATCTCATCTTATAGAAGAATTTGTAGCGAGAATTGCAAATAGAAAGATAAGATTCGCTCTTGGCAAGAAGCCAAGTCACGTGGTACAATTAAAATATTACTCAAAATGCATATATAGTGTTTATGCACAGCTGCGAGGAGCAGAAACAATTCTTTATGTATATTTTCATTGCCGATGGTTCGTCAAATAGTTTCTCATAATTGTTAATGTATAGAATCGGCAATTTAATGAGATAAAACATGCAAATTTACAGAGCACTAGTGAATACAAATTATATTACATCATCGTGATTTTATCGTTGATTTACTATGAAGATTATATTGATTACATTGATAATTATGTCACATGGGACAGGTGCACAAAAGTATATTGTTTAAATTCAAAATTACAAAAGGTTTATTACAAATTGTACATTGAAAATTCTAACTAAATAAGACATGTTAAAATTTAAAAGAAATAAATGAGTAGGAAGCGCACATTTACTATATGACAATAATAAATAATGTCAAAATTGTACCTCAATTGACATTTACTATCTCTCACATCTAAAATAATTCGTTATTCTAATTTTCTTAAATTATTTACAAGTGACATATTCATTAGCACGTAACATTAAACAATTATATAGTTGGTAAGTAAACTAACACACAAGAAAAGCAATATTCATAAGCATATTTAAAAGCAAGCAATAATGCGATTTCAGAGGAAATATACGAGTTCTTTAGAATTGATATGTTTATTAATTCCTTTGATAACATAAGCTTACTTTTCGGAAATTGAAAACAAAAGATTGATTGTTCAAGTGCAGTACTGCGGTGGTATTTTTTTCAGAAACTTTCATTCTAATGTATATTTTGTTAAAATCGAAAGTCGAAATAATCAAATCGAGGAATTTTGAAAGAATATAAGAAGATAAATAATTCAATTGGAGGCAAACATTTTTCATTGAAGGGAATACTGATTTTGTCACAATCATTGAAAAGATATATATCTGACGTCAATGTGGCGAAAAGTCTTATGAACAAAGGCACACTGATTCAGCGAAATGACAGATAATTTCCGAAAATGTTCTTTTATTGCCGAAATTGGTTTTGAAATTTTAAAATAACTTGGACATTATATATAGGATGAGTCTTTAATTTATTATGTAATAAATGTATGTAAGCAATAAAAACCTATCAATTATTTATTAAATAATTTAAAAACAAAAGTATTTTAAATTAATTAAGAGAGGAATGAAAAACTGAAGTTAGAGTTTTGAAGATACGGAGCACTTGGCAACGACGTACTGCAAAGGCGCTTTCTTTACACAAATCCCTCGAAGCAAGAGTAGCTCCTCGGATGAATCTCGGCGACACTCAAAGTCACACGCAACATATCAGAAGGGTACCTTCCACTCACCGTAGTACGTGTTTGTGGCGTATGAAACGCTGCAATCGTATTCCATAATTGGAGACTGATAAGGATGGAATGGTTTTCTCTGGTCGAGGAGCCAGCGACATAGAGTACCTTAATTCAGCATCTAAAATATTGGTTTTGGCATATGATTATGTAAAATTATCATTAATGTTGCAAGGTGATAGACATTTATATGTTACATGTAGAAGAAATAGGACATTATATGTTCTGCATTCGATTATATACTCACCAGTGTTAGAAAAGGATAATTTAAAAAAATTATATAATACTTTTCACACGTTTATGTACGAAACTTTATATAACCCATGTCATGAACATGTTCGAACAGGAATATTTTTCTTCATAAATTTTATATTGAATTCCATCATTTAAGATCAACGACCGACCTTCTGATATGTAAACCATGAAGAATTAGAAGACGAATAATACATTTTCGAGGGAACAATTATTATTATGAAATTTGTAATGACCCGTTTGTTGCTACGATATCAGTATAGGAAATTCTTGTTTGTTTACTTAAGTTCATATAAAGAGTTAACTACTATTTATGCAAAATGCAATTATTCGATTATGCAAAATCTAAAAGTAAATGCAGAATACTTGAAATGTTTATTTTCTTGATCTTGCATAAAGCAACTAAAATGCAGATAAAATATTTTTCGTTAACAAGAAAACGTCTTAGTGTGACTTTTAACAGTCAATAATAAATAGCGCTTTGCAAAGTGCTATCAGCACACACAAATAATATAGCTAGTTCGCTCTCTATTCTTTTGTTCGGAGACTCGATTCCTGGCCAATCCATGTGAAACGCGGTAGACAAGACGTGTTCTCGGCAGATATCTCCGAACCGGGTCCCTACATTTCGTTCTCCACTATTATCATATTTTCTGATACTCTCAACCTTGCACATGTGTACAAGACTCTAACGTGTAATCATGAACAAATTGGTTGCACTAAGACTATATGCTGATGTAATTCCCTCTTGAATACGCTGTAGATCACGTGTTGGCCCCGGGCCTAACAGGCGACAAGTTAGGCAAACCGCCATACATTCACGCTCGAATTTATAATTCCTTGAGCAATTACCAATCCTTTTTACAGTTTTCTCTTTATAGTCCATCATAAACTTAAAAAAAATATTGTTGGATCCGCATAAAAAATATATAAAATAATGTACTTGAGATGTGAAGTCTTATGCTCATAAATTATAAGTTGCGGAAGTAAATATCAGCTCAACAGCATCCTGATTAATAATGTATATTCAGTAACAAGCCAAATTATTTACTCGTTTAAGATAATAATTACACATATTTGTAACGTAAAATTCCCTTTGAAGAGACGCCTGTTTCTGACCACAAATTCATTGGACATTATTTCGACAACAATGTTTTACGTTTGAACCAATAGAACCGACGAAGTGATTAATTAAATCTTGAAGAAACATTGTTTTGTTCCGCAGTTTTTAGTAAAGACCTAAAACATTACGCTCGCCCACATTTCCCCCTCATATATACCTCGATTTACGGCTTCAAAAATATAAAGATATAGATGATTTGGTTTAGTACAAAAAGTATCCACATTATGCGACATTAAATTACCGAAACTAATAATTAAGTTTGGGTTTTAAAATTACTCACTAATTACTGTTCAAAACTAAATGTCTATTTTGCGTTATCCTCGATATGACATTCACTAAAGCCAATTTACCTTACGAAGTATTATTTATGTCTCAAAATTAATCTTTGAAATTTACTGACCCTGTCAAGGCAAGTGGCCGGTGATTTTATCTAATATGATTATCACCAGAGAAATCATAATAAAGTTTTCGAGTTGTAATAACTTCTGTAAATAAGATTTGGAGCTGATATCAAGGATAATATTACGCACAAATGGAACGTCATAATTATATTTTCATACCATCCTATACTTAGAGAAATTACAATGCATGTGCTAATATTGAACCAGCGGTGAATTCGTTTTCCATCAGACTGTGGAGAGCATTCTGGCTATTCACCAGGTGGGGATCCAGAAGATTCTTCCCTTTTATACTTTGTTTTTTGTTTACCCCGGCTAGCGAATACTGAAAAGGAACTGACGAGTGGGGTGGGAAGGACACGTGGTCCACACTTACTGATCATATCCCCGAATGTGCTGTTTGACTTGATGATTTGTATTTTTCTATATAACTTTAAATAATATAAAGTCGAAATTTCCTTTTTCTTCGAATTATCTAATTTTTTAAGTGATGTTTAATTGATCGTATTGATTCGGTAGGCAAACGTAAATATAAATAATGATGAGATATTTTATTATTCAAGAGTGCGAGATTAAAAAGCTGTTCTTTCATCATTGATTACGTCCAAGAAATATCTGATGTTTCGAATCAGTAGTAAACTTATCAATTAGTATCTCTTGAAACATATAATTAAAAAAATAAAATTCAACCGGATTTGTGTGATTTTCAGAAGCACACGCACAACAGGAACTGTGCCCAGGTAACAATATTCCAAGTCGATAAACTTCTAAAATAAAATTACTTTTCAATACAATGTTTTAGTCCTAAGAATGGTTTTTTAAATGACAAAATAAATGTAAATTCTGACATCCGAATTAAAAAATAAATCATAATCAAATATTTCACCTCTTTCAGCGCGATACCTGAAATATCCCTGGAAATTATCACTTGTATAAGTTATGCACTTGAATGGACACACGTCTTCTGTATTTCAGGGGTGTAGATATCATGCATTTTGAATTGCTAGCCGTTTTGTTGCAGCAATCCTGAACGATCCGTTGAAGGGGATTCAATGAGAAGGATCTTGACTCATGCGAACAAGGGTTAGCCACTCAACCATCGTAGCTTAACGAAGAAACCAATTTTTTCCAGCTCCGCTCACTTCTATTCGGAGACTTCATCCACACTTCATAAGCGGCCCATCTCGGGTCCGTGAATCGTCAAGCGAATTCTTTTAGCCCAGCTGCTCGTGTGCTATGGAATCCAGTAGGCACTGATTCACGACAAGTGATACACTTCGCAGCTGGGTAGAGGGCGCGGGCGTGGGCGGCGCACCCGCGCGCAGCTCCTGGGCGGAGGGGGAGGTGCTCATGCTGGGTGGCCGGGGCTCCGCTGGCGAGGGCTGCCGGGCCGCGCCGGCCGCCCGAGGACCGGAGGGCGGTGTGGGGGGCGTGCGGAGCGAGGGGGCCCGCCCACTCGTGTCGTGCGAGGAGGGGGGAGCGAAGAAAGGGGCGCTCGGGACCTTCTGGGAGCCAACCGTACCTGTGGGGTCGGGTGTTGCCGCCGGGAGAGCCTGGCGCGGACTGTACCGAGCGCGGGCCGGGCGAGCGGACCTTATTTCGGGCGAGACAATGAGCCGGTGCGATATATAACCCCGACGGGCGGCGCCAAGACGAGCGCGGGGGTTGCCAGCCCGTCCGCCCGCCTGCCCGTCGCCCGCCGCCCGCCGCCGGCCCTCTCGCCCGTCGGCCGCCCGCTCGCCCGGCCGCCCCGCGGCGGTCGCACCTCGCCGACAGCCTCGAGTCCCACTCACCTGCAGCTGGTAGCCCGTGCGGCCTGCTGTCTTGGCAACTGAGGACTGAAGCGAGCTGCTGCGGGCTCGGCCCTGCTCGCCCACGACCCCCTCTCCCGCGCCGCCCCCGCCCCCCGCGCGCGCCCCCCGCGCGCCCGCCGCCGCGCACCCGCCCCCCTGGTGGCCGGCCCCGGGCCGCGCCCCACCCCCGTCGCCACGCCTTTTTGTTCGCGCCGCGCACGCACGATTCCCCGGGCCGCGCGGCCGTCGCGCCGCGCGGGCGGCGGCGGCGATCGGGCCGCTGGCACCCTTTGTACCTGCCGAGCAAGCCTCCCCGAGAATCTCATAATTACCTCCGAGAGCCCGGCTTGGCAGGCGGCTCGCGTCGCCCATTCGTCTAGGCGCGTTTTCTCAAGGGCCCGCGCCGCGACGCCCAGCGGCCGAGAGGCGCCGCCCGCGCGCTTTGCGAGCGGCCGAGGGCCCGCGCCTGACGGGCGACGCCGCGCCGTCATAAAATTCGACGGGCGGCTGGGCTCGGCGCGGTGCCGCCTCGCCGGCCACGCGCGCTCGTTGCCACAATGGCAATGATTCCCTTCGTTACTTTTTCTTGGCGAGACCCCATATGACGCTCTTTATCGCACAATTTATCAAAAGGCCTAGGACCTCCGCCACCTGCGGGCTTCTGCATTGTGTTCCGACACCACTAATATGACATCTCACAACACATGCATTATCAAAGGGGATATATCATTCTACCACATTATAGGGTGCATTAACGTGTAAATGTGAAGGGGACACAAGAAAGTATACTTTAATATCAATTAAATGCATAAAATCAACTGCTTTTTCTATTAAATGCATTATACATTTAAAAGTGTCTCTAAGATGTCAGTACACGACAATTACATTAAGCATTTGTTCATTTGTTATTAAATAAAATTTACATACAATATCGTTTTGACCTCTACTGAAATTCGTGAGTTCTTTAATTTTTGTACTTTCTGAGGGTAATCTGTACCCTAAGATAACTCCCAACAACATTAGTATAGTTGGAATGAATGTGTATCTGAAAAAGTGAAATATTAGATTGAACTGATTCCTGATTAAGTGAATTGTGTATTAAGTTATGTCATAAGATAAGTTCAGTCTTATATTTATTTCTTATTTATTGAAAGTCAAAAACACTTCAAAACTGGGAGTGATCTACTATGGGGAGAAATGTATTCTCTGTATATTTTCTTATACTCTGGGATCCCTACACTAACCCATATACAAGAAGTTGAATTCTGAATACATATGTGAATGAACGTTTTTGCCAAAAATTGATAAAATATTTGTTCCCATGTAAGATAAAGTATTTTTAAAGGCAAAAGAGCCACAGATTATGGCTATTATCCCTCATCGTGCCCCTCCTGAAGGAATCGACTTAGTCTATTAAGCTATCTAAATATTACATTAGCAATTCATACATAAATGTCCACTGCAAGAAAAAAACATCTCCGTCCATAATTAAAAATATATTTCTATATCTCGGCGTATAAGATAGTCAGGTACGTGAAATGGGCCTTTTTTTATAAAATTTGATAGAATGTGTCATACCCAAATTTTATTCTATCCATCACAAGTTCCAAATATAGTGTACGAGTTGTTGAATATTTCAGGAGTTATATGAAGCCATTCTGAGAAGGAAATAGATAACTTGTACTTTTAACTATGTTCTTTTATTTGAAGAAAGTTCCTTAAAAAAATGATTAGGTCTTACAATTATTATTTGAATTATTTTCTTACTGTTAATTAGGATTTTATTTTGCTTTTTGTGCTAAAAATTTAATTCTCATAAAGGAAATCCTTGTACGAATGGTACACATAAAGTATTATCTAATTAAAAAAAAACATATAAAGGAATTAGAAAAGATTGTAGGGCTGACATGAAACAACGTGGAATGCTTGGACAACGTCCAAAGAAGTCGCATTGAATATTTACTGGACCATTATTGCAGATGAAATAAAATTCCATTTTTAAGATTGTTTACTTATGCATATTTTTCTTAAATATACTATAAACTGCAATTACTTAAACGTAACGTCGAGAAAGATTAAGTGTTCAGGCGAGATGGGCTTGGTTATTTTTTTGACAACTAAAATCCTCTTTGTGTTTACTTTCCTCTTTTTATAAGCTTCTTTACAACTGGACGCATTAATCAAGAAGAGATAACTTTTAAATATTGCATCTGAGGTTGGTACAATTCCACTCCTTTCAGACTCCATCGCAACAACGCCCGCGTTAAAATATACGAAGAGGAAAACAATTGCATCGCTGAGAGCACGCGGAGGGCGTGGGAGGACAGTGAAACGTCTTAAGTCCGACCGCCCGTGTGAGCTGTCATGTGCAGGTTCGCACCGCGAGGCGGTAATGAACGCGTCAGCGCAGCGGAGGCGAAAACGCTCGCCCCGCGGACGCCGCCAGCTGCGCCGGCCAAGTGCGGCTCTCGGCCTTCGGTGACGGCGACCACCCTCCTTCCCAGGCGAAGACGACTCCCTGCCCCCTTCGGCCTACGCCCCGCCCCCACGGCTTCTGCACCCTCCTCCCTCCACCTCCTTTTGCCCCTCCCATCCCGATGCCTCCCTTTTCCTCCTGTCCCGCCCCGTCCTGTCCTCGCTCCTGCCATCTCCTCCGCCGCCTTGTTACCTTCCGTCCCATTCTCTCCCGTCTCCATTCCTTCCCCCTGTCTGTCCCGTTCCCTTCCAACCCCACCCCTCCCATCAAATATCGTCCCATCCTGTCCCATCCCATCCTGACCCTCCCATCCCCGCGTCCCGTCTCTTTCGTCCCTCCCGCACCGTCCCGTCCCTCTCTCCCCCTTCCGTCATCGTCCCTTCCACCCCTCCCATTCCGTTTCCTCCCGTCCTCTCTCGTCCCATCCCATCTTCTTCCATCTCGTCCCTTCCCCTCTCGTCCCCTTCCGCTCCGTATGGTTGCCTCACTCCTACATGCACTCCCTCCCGATACCTCCCGCCCTTCGAGCCCCACTTTCCCACCTCCATCTCTTCCCATGCCCACTCCCTTTCCTGCTCGCACTCCCTCGTTGCCCCGCTACCCGTTCCCAGCTCCCCGCCCCCTCGGCCCGCACCGCAGCCACCCCGCCGCCTTGGCTGGACGCGCCCGTCCTGACTCAGCGCGCCGCTGCATCGCACGTGCCCCGCTCCCGCCAGAGGACAGCGCCTTCTCTGGTGGCCCGGCAACGCGCCCGCCGCCCTTCCTCTATTCCCGACCTCGCCCCCCCCCCCGCCCCCTGCGCAAGGCGCCTGCTGTGCATTCCTGCCCGTTGAATCCTTGGCGGAACGGCGCGATTGAAATAGGGCATAGCGGACCGGATGTATGTAAACACGGCTTGCGGGGGGCGGGGCCGGTGCGGCGTCGAGGAAGCGCGTGTTTCTTCCCTCGCGGCGGCGGCGGCAACGGCCGCGACGAAGCGGGGATTTAAGTTGGAGATAATTCACCGGAATTTAGCCCGCGACCTTGTGGAATGATTTATAAATGAGAAACGATTCTTGTTTCTGGCAACGGACCATAGCGATACTACTGCATGAAAATATCGCTTGATGTTTGGTTTAAACAGATATATCGCGGAATAAAGTTAATTTTACCGTTCTTTACTGAGTCTTTTTAAAAAAAACTGAATTTATTCTCTTTACATTTTAAGCAATGACAATTTATAGAAAAGCGACCTTGAATAAATATAAGCATATATATTGAGCTGTATTGAAAAAAATGTTAATTTTCAGTGAAAAAACAACTTCTGCGTCAGTAAAACAGAATTTAAAATGAATTATGGGGTCTCACAAACTCCATCAAATCAATGTTTTTTTAGCGTTTTATACTATTTCAGAAGCTAAAGTTTTTTAACGGGCGTCTTGCTTAGGTCAGGCATTTTAAGGTCGCGGGCAAGGTAACTAGCTTACTAGAGTTTGCGCTCACTGCATCCACAGCAACTGGCGCGAGATCTAAAAGTAAGAGTTGTTATTGCTTCGGAAAGATGGCACATCACTGGATAACATGGCCCATGGCAGTCTTTTGGAGAAGTCAGCTGTTAGTTATTGCCCCAAAACGATATTAATTCCCATTACTCTGCTAAAGCAAAGAAATGATTCATTAAAATGAAATAACACAGTAGTCAGATTTCAAATTTGTAAGTGAGAGTAAAAGTGAATTTTTTAAATTGAACGTATCTGGATTTTGTAATATATTTACTTAAGAGTGCAATAATTGCCGCAACTTCCTTAGTTCAGGCTAGGAAGTTTTGCAAATATGTTAAAAGAGCTGCCCGCCCGTAAGCAGGAATTGTTAATTTATATGAAATTGTTAATTAATTTACATTAATGCTATATACAACAAATAGCTGAATTATTTAATAAAACGAAAACAAGAAACAAGTTGCCATTCAAACATATTCTTGCCTCTTTGCAAAAATGGTTATATAAGGCAGAATTAAGAAGAAAATAAACATGAAATAGTGATAAGTGATAAAGAATGCACAAAATGCAAATCATCGTTGTTTGATATACAGATCTGACAAACATATTTTCGTATGAAGCCACTGTTCCCTGCCTCGCGCCGTTTCAGCTTGAGCTTGTTTTACACCACTTTCTGGATTTGGAGGGGAAATGAGAGGGGTCATAGGAAGTTGCCCGTACTCGTTGAAGTTTAGAGCAAAGTATGCTAATAAAAATGGCGCATGTACCATTTTCATTAAACTCTCTGTAATGACAAAATTAGTTTGTGTAAATATTAGTAGTTTTTGCGCAATTTTGAGCTTAATGATGACACATTTTAACGTTTTCGAACCAGTCTCACACATTTAATATTGAAGCTAGAACTTTATTTTTCAGTGCACTCAATTTGTCAATATATTCAAATCATTTCTTTTCAACTTTCTTCATGTGTAATTAACAATAATCATTACTCATGTTAACGTTTTGGGAAGTAGAGTATTTATATTATTTCGCTTAAATGTGACTTACGACTGAGTTAATATAAGGCCGTATGCTGTCTCAATGGCAACGCTTCTTTGGCGATGCTTCACGAACTGATTTCATTGTTAAGTAGTGAAGTGAGTCGTTGTTTAGAAGTTTCGATTGTTGTATATGATATAATGTTTTGATTGCATTTCAAAGAGAATTTTTAAATTATTGATTATTTCGTGTTTTCGGGCGCGTCAACTGCTAAGATCATTAGTGCCGTAAGTGTAGTGCATATTTACCACGAGAAGTGGCGTGTTCTTCCCCCGCTGAATAATGAGTGTCGGACCTATCTACACGTCGGCTTGCAGGATTTCCTATCCAAGTCTCTCCCACCAGCGGGGCATCGCCCCAGTTGGGACAAGCTCTGTTTGGCCCATTTGTTAGGGCAGTGCACGCCTGGCATTGATAAGAGAAGCAGCGGAAAACTACCAATTAGAGCAGCCGGCCGCCAGAATTCTCCCCCAGACAGCCACTGGATTCGACCTAGCTGTATAGGCAGCTGTGAAAATTCGCCACCGTCGTGAATCAAACCCTAAGACCTCCCGGTTAGAGTTACTGCAGAGACGACGGTTTAATCACTTCCAAATGTACGACTATCTTGAAAGGGCGCAAAAAGTAATTTGCTCATTTCAGACAAGTTACCCAAACTTTCTCACTGTCGTATCACTTTCTACGCTGCCAGTCAGTCGGCTGCCGACTGCCCGGACTGACAGCTGTTCATCGTTTGCCCTCGCGGGGAGAAGGTTGAAGTGGAGCGACAGTAAAAATAGCCCCTTCCTCGCAGCGTCACAGTTGGAGTTCCTCTCATTAGAAAGGACACTTTTAAACGTTTTCAACGACCACCTCTGTATTAGATTACCCCACATATATCAATCCAGTTGTCGTGAAGTTTGCAGTGACTCCTCTCAAAGAGTAAAACAGTGGAAAGCTGGCTGTGAAAGATATTTTAATGAGAACACGACCTTCAAATATTGCATCTCATGTACAAATGTCTGTTTTTTCCAAGGGATATTACATTAGTGACAAACTTTACTGTCAATTTCCAACAGTTTGTGAGCAAAGAAGGGGTAGTGGTGTGATACATTACTTCTTCTCCTGCCATTATCTCAAAAGAATGGCAACATATTTTTCATGTTGAGACGTTGCTTTTTAAACAACAACAACAACAATACTAATAATAATAATAATAATAATAATAATAATAATAATAATAATAAAAAACATCATTCAATAAACATTTTAACACACAATATATTTTACGGTCTGTAGACTGGATTTTGAACAGCGCAGCTATCTTCCCGTGATGTGTTCTTCGGTTCGGTTCCACGTCGAAGCATGGATAGTGATGTAGCTTTTCTTTAAAATGTCTGTTTCTGTAGCTGTGTGACGAAGAAAGGCTCAGGCAGGCGGATCTTACTAGTTAAGGTGAAGGGAAATGCGTCATGTTTGCCACATGTCGCTTTTTCCTCCAAGAGTAGGAATCAATCTCCTCCCGGTCATGGGGGACTCCGTTAGCAGGCCCGCAAAGTCGGACAATCGATCCAAAAATGCCAAACACACACACACACGTGTGTGTGTGTATGTGTGTATTTGGCATACTGCCACAAAGAGAAGTCCGGCAGGAACTAAATACCACCGGCCACGTTGCCTAGGTTCTAGCGATACTCACGTCAGTAGCCTAAAGGTGTAGGCAGTGAGGAGACGGGAGGGGACTCCGAACCGCTTGGTCGGGGTTCGGGGTTTGGTTCGGGGGTCCCCAGTTGGTAATCTAGTAGCTGTGAGCTGTTAGAGCGGTGCCAACCCAGGCATTGAATGGGAAGGTTGCCGTGAGGGCAAACACCGTTCCGGCAGGATCCGGATACCAGCCTGGCGGCGTACTTGTGTTGTAGTAAGACGCCAAAAAAATTGAACGGATAAACGGACAGACATACGCTTTACCGTCAATGGATTTTTCGGTATCAATGACCCATAAAACTATATTCTGATTGCACAAGTTGAGAGAATAATTTATCACATAAAGGAACAAGATTTATCCAATTTTTGTTATCAGGGGTCGACAATATGAGTTTGTCTGACGAAAAATTGATTTCCGTCACAGAATTTCAATATTTTATCTTTACTGTGTAAGTACATAGTAAGAAGAGAAAGTAGAAATGTGTGTTATGCTATCGAGATGTGGGTGACATTTTTAACAAATGGTGGAATGACTCGAGTAGGAGGTGCCGTAATAAAGGTGAGCAATTAAGGGTGTTTCGAACTGCTGCTGCAATAATATCAGACGTCTAGTCTCATGCAGAGGGTGATGGTATCATTATCTCGATGCGATGTGCGATGGCAAGTTGACAAAGCAGCATCTAAAGACAATATAGTAATTACAGAAGAAAACTGATTTACTCGACTTAGTAAGAACATTCGCTCCACCACAAACCTAAATATGCTTTTTTAGGTCACTTTTCAACAACTTCGACACATAGTGACCACGGTGATTTTTGAATTTTGGGGGAACACCTCAGGACAACACAAACACACAAACATCCATGCCCGAGGCGGGATTCGAACACGTGACCCTTCAACCCGAGGCAGCTACGGCCCCACAGCCTTAGCGACCGCGAGTATCCAGGCCGGCTCTGCATATTCTCTGTCAAACCAGGAAAAGGGAAAATGCAGACAGAAACATATTCCACCTTCAAGTTACAAAAATTTAGTACACTTTTGAACAGACGTTTTTAGAATTGTATCCTGCTCTCCAAAATCCTGAACTAGGTTCACCGCGTTCTTGAACTGAGTATACAAGCTGAAAACAGATCTTCCATCTTTGTCGCTAACCAGAGGCTCTGCCCTGTACCACCTCTTAAGAGTTCATTTACAAATGCAAATCTGGTAGGGCAGCCAGCTTCCATTTGGAGAATTGGTGAAATCATAAAAAAATGTTGATCAGAGCAACTGTCTGCTCTAATTCTCTTCCATAAAGAGGTTGAATTCGATACAGCTAGTGCCGAAAATTCGCTACTGTTGGAACTCCAATATAGATCCTCCCTTAAACAAAGTTATATCCTCCACAATCATACATATTTTCCCTCAATCACAAATCCTTCTTATGGTTTATAACGCCTTTTCGTGATTTTTTCACTAACGCAATAATACTATAAAATTTTTTAAAATAAAATATGAACAAATAAAAAAATAGCAGGAAAACCAATTCCGAAAAATAATGTTGAAGAACTTTGGGCAATGTCAAGATAAGCCACACCACGCAATTCCTTCCGCTATTTGTAAATATTAATATCGCGATTGTGGCGAAGGTATGGATGATCTTCGTACTATACGCCTGTTCATATTTTTGAAGTGTTTGGGGCTGAAACAAGTCGAGACACACTTCAACGAAAATCGAGATATTAATATATTCGTTTTGCGGAAGGTATGCTGTGGCTGGAGTAGCGTATCTTGCTACTGCCCCAAGCCCTTCAATTTTTTTAAGAGTTGTATACGTGAAAGTCTTCTGATTTAGGAGAGATAAAGTAACATTACAACAGAGATTAAAAACATTAGGGAGTTTTTCAATGTGTACCATATTTTCCTCGATATTTCCTCGTTCACTTGCAACATTCGATGCCTTCCCTGCACAGCAGCCCCCGCCAGTCAGACTCCGACGGAGGCAGACGGCTGCCAGAGCCGGCCCTCGCTGGCAGCGCTGCCGGACTAATTCGAGGGGAAATGGCTCGGTAATAGACGCATCTTTAACCGCGCGCTGCGCCGCCGCCGCCCCGCCGCCGCCTCGGCCCCGCCCCCAGCCGGTCCCTCCACGGGAAATGATAAAGTCTGGGAATATTTGGACGCGCCGTTGAGTGGGGCCGGTGCGGACGCGCGTGCGTTTAACCTTGGTGGCCGCGGTGGGGTGGCGGTGGCAGTTGCAGACGCGTGCCACGCGGCCGTTAAGGAGGGCATGTGCTCAAATTTGAACCACTGGATCCACAGACTCAATCGTTGTCTCAGCTGCGACTCTGACCGAGAGACTGACTGGGACGTCCAAACATCTCTCTTAAACTTCCGGGTTATACTGTAAATCTGAGGGTTTTCGTACTATGAATGAACCGAGACATCCTAATTCGAAGACTTTTGGGCAAAAAATGTGTAGTGGCAATATTTCAGAGGTGTAATGAATAATCATTGCAGGAAAAAGTTGATTAATTTGTAAAGTAGTATGTCTTACTTTTTGCAATGGCATGCGACTTTTCAATTAAGAGGAAGAGCATAACTGGTAACCTAAATCTTACTATTTAAGCTGATGGTATCTACACTTTATTTCCTGACTTTATTCATTATGACTGGCACTGACGTCAACTCTGACAACTTTTACAAACTATCCAACAACAATAGCATATAGGAAGGCCTTGATGAGTAAATAGATACGGAAAGAAAAGCGATGATTTCTGTTAAAGAAGTTATTAAGGCATGAAATAGAAAACTGACAAATGTTTGCAATTTCATGGTACACTTCTTACGAAAAGTATCTGACAAGCACAAGTAATGTTTCATTTTTAACCCTTGGTGACATATGCAAAATGTAAAGGATAATAGCATTTTCTATTCAGCTTATATCTTTAAAACTAGCTGATGGTACAACAACACATACTTTCTTGCATTCTTTGTAACGGCTACGCATAATTATCCTACAACGTGAACCTGCAAAAGTGTACCAACCAGCATTTTTTTCTACGTACCGTGTTTGGAACTCAACTCTTTCGAGTCAACCACTCCCAGCACGTTACCGCTGCACCACCACCCGCACGGGTAGACTCATCTTCCCCGACGATTAAAGATTTAGTGCTTCTTCTCGTTATTTCTAACTTGTACAATTTTCAAAAATTTAGGCAGTTTAACAAAAGTGGGACCCCTTACACACACACTTACGTTCACTACACTACCACACATGCTGGGAGACCGGTCGGGAGATTAGAGCTGGTCCCGGTTAGGGCGGTGCCCCGCTGGTGGGAGAAAAACCCGCTAACCAATGGTAAGTCGGCGCCGGATCTCGCCATCAGGGGGGGAAGATCTCCTCCACCTCCCGAGGAAAACATGCACGATAATTACGGGACCAACGACCTCAGCAGTTGACACGCCCAGAATCACAGACTTCGTTAAGGAAAAATCGGAATCTTCAATGGTATAGTTGTAGCAAGACACCGAAAAAATTAAACTTGCGCAGTTTTCGAAAATGTTGACATTTTAAAGAAAATGAGACTGATGGGTTCTTTAATCTATCCAACGACGAAGTTTATTCAAAAAATGTGGAGTCATTTTTGATAAAATTTTGAAAATGTTAAGGATTCACATAAAATAACCCTCCAAAATCATTACACGTTTCAAACTCGCAAGATGAAGAGTTCGTTTAAAACGGTCGAGGAATATCAGTTTTTAAGAAAATCGTTTGAATGGTTTTAGCGTTGGCCACAAACGGATAGGCAAACGGTTTCTGATAGCAACGACCGACAAAACGTAGATTCTGACTGCACAACGAGTAATTTATTACCTATATTAACATGGTTTATCTACTTGTCTGTTACCAGGGCGAGTTTTTGTGTTCAAAAATCGCCGATTTTCGCCACAGTATTACAAAACTTTCTGTTTACTACATAAACGTTGTATGGGGATAACGTAATATTTGAATCTAACGTACAGCATTACTCCTCACTGCAATATATCATAATATTTTCTTATACAATCATAAGATTCAAATAAAAATCAAGGTACGTTACACTATTTTTATATTTTGCATTAAGTTTCATAATAGGAATGCCGTATCTTCGATGATTAAGATGATTTTCAATTTCGAAGATTTGCATTAAGTTTCATGATAGGAATGCATATAATATAAAGATGAGACTTATTCTAAGGATGAGGTGATGCCTCTGAAATAAACAACAAATACTCGTCGAAAAAGACGAAGATCGATATACGGATAATACTTGCAAGGGAACTCAGATCCTCGAAATGAGAAGGAATATACGAACCGATATAAATACGAACTCGTATATTTACTGAACAGTCGGAGGTGACGCAATGCGTCACATCTACTACGTATGTTTATCGAAAACTCGGGAACCGATGAGAGTATCTTCTTACAAGCTCCGGAAGTACAGGTTGACCCGAAAGCGTCGCCTGAGTAGCACGCTATTTGCCATTCGCTAGCGTCAAGTGAGTGGCCTCACCGGACGTCGAAATCTAAAACCTTCGTCAACTTCAAATCTTCCGAACCAAAGAGGGTTACCACGTTCCAAAACAAATGATACTAATTTGGAGGCTTCCTGCTTCTTATACTTCGTAATTCTGGGAGTTTGTCTTCCTTTCCTAATGTATAGGAATTGTATTTGGTATTACATTTTTAAAGGGCCACACAATATTTGAAGTAGTATTAGAACCATAAAGTGAAAAGGATTTTTGAATAAATAATAATGATTACGGTTTCCTCAATTTAATGGAGTTGTTCCTACAACTACAATTTTGCAGATGAAATTTAATCTTTAAAAATAGATCTCTAAATAAGATAGTTAAAATTGTTCATATAATTGAAATTGAAAATATCAGTAGTTTTGTCGAAACTTTGCGTAACATGTAAGCAATTTTTTGGGAAAAAATATTTTTCCCAAAACGGCATCAAGTTCTTTCCTTATATTTTCTCGAATACAAAGAGAAAAGTACGCTAATAAATTAGTCACGCACATGGCCTACTTTCATTATTTTTCATTATTCATTATTTCATTATTCTGCATTTTTAAAAATTGCAAAAACATAATATTGATAAAGTACAATATTTATGATTGATCGAAATTACCATCCGCTCTAAAACTTTAGATCTTGAAATAAGATTGTGTGTAGTTTTTTTGAAAATATGAATATCTTGTGTGTAATATTTGCTTCAAGTAAAGGAATTTTTTTAAAAAAGTGTAATCTCTAAAATGTATCCTATTTTTAAAAAATATTTTCCCGAATAGAGGAATGAACGCAAAAAAAATTTGCAAGTTCCATTGTCATTGAACTCTCAAAATTTTCAAAAACTGCGACAGTTACAAATAATGCGTATAAAGTATGTGTTGTTATAGCTCCACTGGTTTGTTTGAGATTACAGGCATTCGTGTAATATGAACAAAGTGACGATCAGACGACCTCTCGTTGATTCCCTCTAAAATTAACGCAGAAGTTGTACTTCAGCAGCTAGCCTAAATACATATCTTCTCCTTCGTCCCATAATAGCACAGTTTGGTTGGCTACGCGAAAAATACTACCTACAAAGACCTCCTCATTCCTCATTCAAGAAATCATTTATCTATAGTCTAACGGGCAGAAAGTTTTCTCTCAAAAGGAGAAGGTAGAACTTCTGTCTGATTATTATGCCACAATCTTTCAACCACATAATATCGAAAATCCCCCACGTACCGTTTAAATAAACTCTTTTGTATCATCAGCTTCAATGTCCCTAACCCAATTAAATTTGCGCCTTCCTCTGAAGTATATAATATTATTTTTTACAACATACCTCGAAGAAAATCTTCCGGAAACGATAAAATTTCACTATTATGATAAAACCTTTCTCATAGAGCTCGTCTCTAATAACTAAAATGATAAATGTTATGTTTAGACTAACCCTCAACTAGCGTCGTGGTGCCATTTTGAGCCCACTCGATTTTTGAAGTTGAATATCCTACCTATTTTTCAAATGAGAAGGTTGGTATGCTGTTTGCCCTCAAATAATGTGCTTATCTTTTGATTTGAAAAATACTGTTGAATTTCGTGCAGTTGTTTTGCAGTGGCGTGAGTACAAATATTTGTTGGGGTTACAGCGGCACCACCACGCCAGTTACGTAACTGTCATTGAAATGGCGTTTTCATCGAAAATTGTGCTTTGTGCTGACATGGACCATTCTATCGCCATCTCTAGATGGTTGGAAGAGGTGTAGAGTGATCATAGTGACACTGAAGATATACAAAATGGGTATGACTGCCATAGCAAAACTTCTTGAAGATTCTGGTATTTCAACTTGCCGAAACTCACATGAGCAACACTCTTGGACGTGCACATAACTAGAGAGCTTCGTGAAATCACTTCAATAATATAGAAGAAATCTAATACCGGTCCAGAATGTAATCCACAAATAGCCAAGCAAATGAAATGGTGCGCAATATGTTAGAAAAAATGACCGAAAAAAACAACAAAAAATTGTGATACATGTTACTGGTCAATGTGCCATGGATATCATCATTTAGTCATTTATTTAGTCAAAAACAGTCAAAAACTGTATGTGACGTATGGGGGAGAAAATCATCTGCGCACGCTTTCTTGAGTCAGCCAAAGATTGATATCAGCCAAAGATTTGTAAGAAATGTCCACGAGTCTATTTTTGCAACAATGTTTATATTTTATCGTTAAATATGTGTATCAGACAACGATATTTCGAAGAAAATTAGATTAAAAAATTTTGGTAAAAATAAGGTTTTATTTATGGTTATGTATCAGTAATTTTTCACAGAGCTAATTATTATTTAGTTATGTAAAAATATATTAAATAAGAATTATTTTATATAAATGATCCTATAAATATATAATTCAACAGAAATATTTAAAAATTTGTTGCAAATTTTTATAATAAAAATAAAAAAGTGGGGTGAAAATGGCACCACGACGCTGGTTATGTAACAAAAACTCACCATCCCAGTTGAGAGTTAAGTTATTTCCACGAATTAAGGATTGATTGGTTATTTTGTGTTTCCAGGCATGTCAACGGCTATAAGCGTTAATCCCGTAAGTGTAGTGCATGATTTATTGCGGGAGAGGGTGGTGATTTTCCTCCGTTGAATGTCAAGATAAGGCACCGATCCACACGTCGACATGCGGAGTTTTCTCCACTTAATATATCACCCCCAACATACCCACATCACGATTTATATACAGAGCTCAATTTACTAACGACACTTCACAATGTTTTGTAGTTCTGAACTAAACACACTAAATGAGCGGCTCGAAAGGTATCTACACCAATTTGAAAAATTGACTACCGAATGAATTCCGCTCCGTCCTTCAAAACCTGTCGCAAGAATTTTCATATTCTGTCGCCAACCCATCCTCGTTCACTACTACTAAACCACTCTTTAATTCATTGGTTTCCACTCGTTTCGTTAGAAAAATACCTAGGTCTTCCCTTACATAAAAACTTACCTGGAAAGACTAAATAGAAACCAATGTGAAGCCAATCAGTCAGAAACTCCATTAACTTCGTCCTATTATAAATCGTAAAAGTAAGCTCTGCACCGAAAATGCAAAACTCCTATATATGTACATCTATTCTTCGTCTACATGTCCTTTATGCCTGTCCGATCAGGTGTCATTAAGCAATATCCCATCTAAACAAAATTCAATTTTTTCAAAACAATTCACCGCATTGCAAATAAAGCCATATGATTTGTTACGAACGCAACCCTTCACTACCATTACAACTAATAAAAGAACAAACCATTCACACCTCTCATAATTTCTTCTTTCATCTAACAAATATATCTGGACCATCTTCCTAAAATCTCTGTGTCGCCCTCCTTTCCTGATAAAAAAAGAATACATACCCGCTTCATTCCTTCCAAAAGAGCTTCTCTACCTTCCCTCAAAATGTCTTAACTGCAGCAATTCATACACCATTCATTTCGCAAATTCTGTTCTGAATTTCATGCAATCACGATCATCACCACCGTGCCCCACCGGTCGTCCAATTAACGTGATATAATTTTCTGTTTTAGTATTCCTCCTATATTACAAGTAGTTCATTTGTGCCGTGGACTCGCAGAAGAAGAACAAGGCCGCCCCGGCCAGCGCTCCTCGGTCGCAGAAGGTGCTAGAGGCTTCGCACTGGCGCCGTGCGCGGGCCGCTTGGGCCCAGCGCCCTCGACCTCCGCCCTTCAGGCGGCGGCCGCCGTCCCCTCATCGTCAGCACATCACTGTGTCAACGCGCGGACGACGGCGCGCGCGCGCCCGCCCTGACACGCACCTGCACGCGCCGCGCCGCCGCAAATAGCCGCAGCTGCTGCCGCCGCCAACATTCACGATTAATTAGCTTTTAATAAATTCATTCAGGGTGCTTTGGATGAAGGACAATCAGAGGAGTCAATGATGGATTGATTATTAGTCATTCCGGGAGCGTCAACTAGCGAGGTCATTAGTCCCTTAAGTGTAGTGCATGTTTTTTCATCGGGCGGTGATCTTCCCCCACTGGATGGCGAGATCCGGCGCCGACCTACCGTCGCCTAGCGGGGCACCGCCCCAACCAGGTATCTCCCACCAGCGAGGCACCGCCCCTGCCGGGACAAGTTCTAAGTCCCTGACTGGTCTCCCGGCATGCGTGGTAGTGTAGTGCATGTTAGTGTGTGAGTGTAGGGGAGTGAGAATTGGACAAGGAAGAGGAAGGAAAGGTCGCGCGCGATCCGTGGCCCGTTTGTCAGGGTAGCGCTCCGGCATTCGTCTGGTGTAGATCCGAGAAACCACGGAAAACTACCGATTAGAACAACTAGCCGCTATAATTCTCCTATAGACAGCGCCTGAATTCGACCTAGCTAAAACGCTCGTGTCGAAAATCTTACCGCCGTCGGGACTCAAACCTAGGACAGCCCGGTCAGAGGCACTGCAGTGACATCAGTTGATGCACTGAGCCACCGTTCCCGGTGTGAGTTAACATTTATTACTTTGAGTTACTAAAGTTTTATCCCGTAATATTGTACTTATTACACGCTTCGGATTCAAATTCGGATTTGAATCAGGTACTCTTCAATATACGTACTTGTTTGTTTGTTTTATCAAGTTATAACATGTTATTGATGCTAACACTGAGTAGCACAAATACATAAGATAGAAAATATATAAATAATGTATGTACGTACTTTGGCGCAATAGTCTTTGACGAAGCCTTGGCCTACAGGGGCGCCCCGGCCTTGGGACCATGGGTTACGGAGTACGTGTGGTTTGTACGTAGGCATCCGCTGTGTTCTGACCTTCTCAACCAGAGAAGTGAGTTTCCTCATCGTCACGCAGCAACGTATACTGGACATTGCAAGGAAAACGCATACTATAATCTTGCCCGACCGGGAAACGAACCCAGGATCACGTCAAAGAAAGCGAGCCCGCTGACCAATGAGTTATCGGCGAGGGTTATATAAATAATAGTCATAATAAAATGAACATATAAAATTATTTAAAGGATAAGAAGAATGGAATCCTGAATTAATTTATTAGTAGACAGTAATTTCTTTCAAAAATAAAAATTGTAGTAAGCATTCTTTTATTAGAGCTTCTTCTGGCTGATGATCTTCTGAGTTACCCAACGTTCCTGAAGTAGTGTTTCTTCCCCAAATTCAAGTAACACATGCGAAAACAAAGAACAACCATTCTCATAAAAGATTTCAAACGTGCGACCTTTCGACCGTTAATACGTCGTATCGGTACATCTACAAGTCGACTCGTATCTTGTAAAAAATTATAATTTATTACCACAAATTTTAATTTATTCATGTTGATAGAAAAGTATTCAGTTTTAATATATTATATTAACTTTAGTGACTTGTATTGGAAGAAGAATATGAAGTCGTGGCTGAGTAGAAACGGCACAGTCGGGAAGCAACCTGCCCAAATAGATTGTTTCCACTATTGCGCACCATTTTCAATCTTTGGCATGGATGTGCATGAATACGTTGGCGAACGCACTGTGTGCGAGTGTGTGAGTGTGTGTGTAAGAGAGAGAGAGCAAGCTCTGAGATTATTAATTCAAGTTAACCAACAGAAATTTTTCGATTCGCTCTCCACTTGAATGTCAACGTTCAAGAACTTGGTAATTGATACCGGGAGACATAATATTCGTAACCCAGCGATACACACTGTTACCGATAGGCAACAACAACAAAAAACAACAATAATAATAATAATAACAATAATAGTAATAAAAATAATAATAACGATCCTAGTGCCCTTTACACAATTCTCAACCGCACAAATCGTAATCATCAATTCAATCTCAGTTTGAATGCACGTGCATTGGTAACGATGAAGTGCTAATAGTGATTATATAAATATTGGAAAACATAAATGCGTGACGCGGGAACGAGGGAACGGGAGTACTCAATAAAACCTCGAGCTCATACTGTTATTGCAAGCACCGCTTGAGACGGACCATTTGGATCCGACCAGAAAAGTGCGGCCATTGCTTTAGACCAGCGAAATGTAACGCTGAACTTTAGATCGCCATTTCCCAGATCAGTATATAAACGGCTGTCGAAGAACCAAGCATGTTGGGTTTTAGTAAATCGTTTTAATACTACTGAGAACTGACTCATTTTCCCCTATTCCTGGATTGAGAGTACATTTTTACAATATTGTTTTCTGTAGACGCAGTCATCATGCTCTTATAACAAGTTCCAGAATTAACTCCCATTAAAAACAGGAACGTGATTCTGAGCACACACCCCTTCTGGTGCTGAGGGCTGATAATTTTGAAGCCTCACAGCTACACCTCTCGGCCTTCTTCCCACTCTAAATTGGATTTATCAACATTTGGTCCACGTACAAAAACCAGGTGGAAGGTGAAATGTAGGCTATCCAGTTCGGGTCGTCATGGCATCGCGTAGTGACGAAAATGAACATTTTATTTCAGGGATAAAAGTTGAGATTCGAGATATTGAAGCTTCTTTCGTTCCCTGAATATTTCGTAAACTGAACTTCATATTAGCATGTTTATATTCGGTTTTCCCAACTCTAGCAATTCCGGGCATTGAAACAATACAATACAGATCATTTTATGTAGCACAATACATT
Organism: Teleogryllus occipitalis; assembly: GCA_011170035.1. Classification (NCBI taxonomy): domain Eukaryota; kingdom Metazoa; phylum Arthropoda; class Insecta; order Orthoptera; family Gryllidae; genus Teleogryllus; species Teleogryllus occipitalis. The sequence goes on along the minus strand of BLKR01003183.1, from coordinate 56,941 downwards.
ACATAAAGCGTAGAAGCGTTAGTACACGACATACGAGTACATTACAAACACATTACAAAAATATTGAGAATTTTGTCTAATCTATTTTTGTGTTGCAAAATTAGGAAGATACTTGGCTTAGTTTAGAAGTAGAAAACGTATCCCTCAACATAACACACTATTTTATCATTAACGTGATTGTTAATCCTATTCGAGTTTTTGGAGATTTGAGGGAGGAATTAAATTTTACCCTTAATTGTGCATGTTTGGCTATTGGATAGTCCATGAAAATCCTGTTTTTAGTCATCAGATGATGCATACATTGCCTTCCGGGACACGTAGTAAGTCTGGTCACATGTATATGCTTAAAAAATGATATTTCTATTTTGTGTTGTAATTAAATTAAGTGAAAATAAGTGGAAATTAAATTTTGTTTTTCCTGAGTACATGGATGCAGAGTTTATTAATGAACAACGTTGTGATTGTTTGATAGTCTTGTAACAATGGTTTTCTACGTGCCAAGAGTATTATAAGAGTTCTAAGGATCTCAGGCAACAAATCCCGAGGGCCATTGGCCCGACGGGTTTCGGTCGCCAGAGATCATTAGAACCAGTTAACGCCCGTGATACATACCATATTTTATTTTTCATCTAATTTTAATGATTCATATTTACTTACTTACTAATTAACTAGAAGTTAACTTGAGTCGATTTTTCTTTTCACGTTCCCTCCAATAATTCCCTTCCATAATACCCTCTCATTATTTCCTCCATAAGAGAACATGTAACATCGTTCAACTGTTTTCATCTTTCGCTCGTAATCACGAGCCTGTCGATCCAGCTAAGTTATGCAGTGTATATCAAGCTGCGTATCGAAGACAATAACAAATAATATCGTGTCAGTAAAAACTAAATTTTTTTTCGTATACCAGCATCATAAACGACTTTTTTGTTGTAAGAAATCGTTTCTAAAATGGCATCATATAGCACAGATTATGACATATTTGCCGTTTATGGTACGAATATTTGTGTCCTCACAGATAATCGCAGCGAGGAATCGTGGGAAAGGTGGTGGTAAACCAATCAGAAAACCACGTTTCTTTTCGCACGCGTCAAATACCAATGACTTCACAATAAAGTTGTTTCCAAAAATTAACTTCATTTCGCTAATAACTGCATTATGTGGCTATTTAAAAAAGAGTACGTAAATCGTTTATAATGTCGCTCTATTGCATTCGCAAAAGTTTGAAAATCCGCCCCTAACGAATACATGATTTAGGATCATGGACGTAACCACTACATCCTGGAGTGACTTGGCTGTCGTTCGAAGTCATTGCCCAACCTTCAGCTGATCTAGATTAGGCGCTGCTCCCGTAACTCCCTGCAGCAGCCAGCCCTACAGCCCGCGAGCGGCCCCGTGCAACGCGGAGGCGCTGGACCGGGCGCCTTGCCCAAATAATGACACCTATTTTCAAGCTCGTTGGAAGAGTTATTAATGGGCGTGGAGTGCGGAGTTTGCGCGCCTAAATGACACGGAGAGCGCAGCCGCCTGCCGCGCGATGGCAAGTGGCGTCTTGCGCCGAAGAGGCAGGGAAAGGCGCCAGGCGGGGAGGGCGGGATGCGGCCGGACGGGGCGGGGCGCGACTGGGCGGGACGGGCAGGGCAACCTGGTGAGACAAGGGGCGAAGCGAGGAGGGTCAGGTGGGCGGGGCGGGACAGGACGTGCGGGGTGAGCGAAACCACACGGGGTAGGGCTGACAGATGGGACGGCTGTTGAGGGAGAAGGGACGGTGATGAAGGGGGTGAGGGGCGCGGACAGACGTAGCGGAGACACGCATGGCGGGGAGAGGGGGAAGGCGGGGTGAGGTGAGACGGAACTGCGACAGGTGGGACTGTGACAGGCGAGGAGGGGACAGGAAGATCGGGGTCAGGCGGGGTGGAGCAAATGGAGCTGGGCAGGAGGGGAAGATGTGACTGGTAGGATGGAGTTGTGCGGGCTGGTTCGGAGTGGTATAGGATGGTACGAAATGGTACGGTCGGTATGGCATGGTAAGGGATGTTACGGGGTTGTACGGGTTGGTATGGGGTGGTGCGAACTTATAAGGGAGTGAGGGGGTGAGGAGTAGTGCGGATGGGGCGGGATGATACTGGGCGGATAGACGGGTGGAGCTGGCGGGCTGGGCCACGGCGGGGCGTGGCGGCAGCAGCGGCATAAAGGAGGCAGGGAGGACAGAGGCGCCGTTTGTCGACGGAAACCTCTTTACCGCAGGACGTCGGCGCCGCCGTCGCCGCGACTGTTCCCGGCGCGGCGATTCAGAAGTGACGAATGGCTGCAAATTAAGGCGGGGCCCCGCGCGGGGCCCTACATCGCCCGCCGAATTACGAGGGTAATCAGTCGTGAGTGAGTTGTGGGCCTGCGGCAGCGCGCGCGTGGCCGCCCCTCCGCCCGCGGTCCAGACGCACGGCCCGCGACCGCCCCACCCCATCCCGGCACCATCCCCGACCCCACCCCATCCCCGACCCATCCCCGGCCCCGGCCCCGGCCCCATCCCCGTCGCATTTCCGCCTCATCTCCGCCTTATCCCCGCCCCTAACCTCGCCCCATTCACGGTCCATCCATTCCCCATCCATACCCCATGCACGCCCCATTCACGCCCCCCGCCCCGCCACACCCCGTCACGCCACGCCCTACCACGTCACGCCCCGTCACGCCCCGCCAAGCTAAGACCTGCCACTCCGCGGCGGTCTTTATTGAGCCAACTGACAATAGATAATCAAAATTTTCCTGGAAATGGGATTTGAAGTACGACAATCTTATTGTATTATCTCTTTAATTCTTTCATACCAACTGTGATTTCGGAGACTTTTCCTAGTTTTTGAAAATCTAAAAGAATAGATATTGTAAGCAGTGCACTTATTCTTCTCGTTTCTTGATTTTGCACATCAACTACTGCTCATTCTTTTAGCGCCATGTAGATAATGGTAACACCGGTTAATTCCTGGGAAACTCACATCCACTATTAAACTGGAGTTATGCCACTGGCGACATGCGCCAATATGTTAGCATTCAACTTGAGAGTACTGGCCAGTAGCTCACTGCAAAATTTGTAGTTGGATGCTAGAGTCGTTTCGGTACTGCATTTTCGACACTAGTTAGATACCTAGGTTGAATTCATCCGCTGTCTGGAAGAAAACTGCTCTGGTAGGTAGTTTTCCGTGGTTTCTCAGGCGAGTACCGATCAATACCCTACCAAACGAACCACGCATTATTTCCCTCTTCTTTGTCGAGTCATCTGCCTTTGCACACGCACGCACGCACACATGCACACTTACCTCCATTACATTACCATATGTCGGGACTTGGAGTTTGTCCCGGCTGTGAGTGAAGAAACATTACCACTTTCCGGTACTAAACATTCTCTATACTAACGGGATTAATGAACCCAACAGTTGACATCCCCGAAAACAATCAATTAACACTTCTTTCTTCGTCCTTGTTCACCACTGACATATGAAAATGAGACTTCACGAATGTATGTATCTTCAAAAAAGAAAATAATTATCTTTTCGCTCATACAGTTATATTAAGATTAAAAGTAAATACAGAGTAAAACAAATGATATTTAATATATTATAATACTGTATTAGACACTAAAGCTCTATCAAAGTTCGTAAATGGCATGAGATAGTATGTGCACAATTTAACGATATGGAAGTCAGGAAAGGAAAAGGAAAAAATATACCCGCCTCCTCCACACTAAAAAACATATGTGCATTGTTTTATATGCCATATCCCGACTTACATAATGTAGTATTGTTTGTTTGTTTGTTCTATTTCACTATCAGTACTATAATATTAACAGTCTATACAAACAACCGTTAGTTTGTCAATCAGAATAAAATCGTTCGGGGTCGTTTTATAAATTTCTGCGACCTTCGTTCTTTTTTTAAGTCTGACAGAGCACACGATAACGTTCAAGGGCTATACATGAACATCAAGAAAAACAAATTTACATTCATGCTCCTACATGAGCAGCACATGTTTCGCCGTTCCTTCAGCCTTCTGGGAACGCTAAAGACCTCCGTCTTGACATGTTTCTCTTTTTAGGTTGAATCTAAAAGTAGGATGGAATGGGAAGAGAGTTCCACGTGGACAAGAACAATGGAGACCAAGGATATAAAAAAACATTGCCACTGAATCTAATCAGATTTGGTGCCATTTTTAGAACATCTTGCCTTACAAAATAAACCTTCTTGTAGGATGAACTCTTGATTTCCCGCGTTTAACAAGCATCCCGGTTTGAGCGAAATCACCGCAACATCGTCACCGCGCACGCCAACGGGGGGTCCTGACCGGGCCCCTCCTCCCGCTCCCCTCCCCCTCCCCCTCCCCCTTCCCCTCCCCTTCCCCTCGTCAGTGGCACGCGTCGCCGCGGGCGCACGGGCGCAGGCGCGCGGACGGAACGACGAGAGGGGGGCGCAGGAGGACAGGGGACGAAATTAATCCCTCCCGCCCGGCCCCTGCGAAACACTGATGTAAGGACCCCCTCCGGCGCCGCCCGACCCGCTTCAACAAGGAGCAAGGTTGCTGCTCGGTCCAATCTTGCCTGCCTCGCGGGAGTGGATTTATTTTCACGTATCGCACATCTGCAAACGCGGGGCAGCGTCCGGATTGGCCTGCACACCCGCACGCCGGCGCGGCCCAGATTCGCGCGAGAGGCGGCGCGCAAGGCGATGTGGAGACAAGGCCCCGAGCGAGGCCCACCGCGGCATTCCGGGAGGGGTGCAAGGCGGAACGCGAGGACAGAGCAGAGCCCGAGACAGGCAAGGAACGGGGAGCGACTCCTCCTGTTTGGAGCGAAGTGCAAAGCGGAGGGCTGAGGAGCGGAGGAAACCGAGATGTAAAGCGAGGTCGAGGGAGGAGTCGTGAGAGGAGTCGTGAGAGGAGTCGTGAGAGGAGTTGTGAGAGGAGTCGTGACCTTTTGAAACCCCTATCTCGGGATTTTTGTGCACGGGGATAGCAGGAGTTTAAAAAACTAGTATTTTTTAACTCAAAGTAATATTTAGAATGGAACAAAAAAATATATTCGTAACTATCAGTCTAATAATCTTGTTTCTTGCAAACAATGCATTGTAAATATTTTCAGTAAACTACCTAGACATGCACTGTTATTTTTTTTTAATTTTATTGCACCCGAGCAGTAGATAAACCACTTCACAGGTTTCAAAAAATCGAGGTTCTAAAAAATAAAATCAATTTATATTTGTTGATATTAAAAAAATCCCTCGAACTAAGGAAATAATTCTCTCAACCAAGTTGCTAGGTAAAATCCAGAGACAGAATAAACGGAGATGTATGAGAGAGGGATGAGATGAGATTCAGGATGGGATTGAAGCTTCTCATGAGTCGGAGTTCGAATCCAGGCGTTCGTAGGGGCGCGCGGCGAGGAATCGAGGTGGGGCGAGGAACGAGAACAGGCGGGGAATAAAGCAAAGTACAAGGTTGGCACAGGCGGCAAGCACGGTGTCTCCGCTGCCTCCGGCCCCGCCCCATCAAGTGCCGTGCCGCGCCGCCTGACTCACGGCTAATGTTTCAAACCGCACCTCTGGGCGCGGGGCCGAAGGTACAGGCCCAGGCACGCGGCCAAGCGCCCAACAGGCGCACGGGGGCTCGGCAAACGACTGTGGAGACAATTCCCGCCATTACTGCACTTCAACGTTAGGAACAAAGCTATTTTTTTCGCAATCAATTTGTTTTTAAATTTGTTGCTGTTCGACGTGCATTGCCGTTCAGAGATTATTACAAATATCAAAATATATTATTTATAACGTTTTAAGAGCAACCATCTTCAGGGCGCTCTGTACTTTACGTTAGTTTTATTACAATTCTCAAAACATAAAATAAATTTAATAAAGTTTGTGTTATTGAATTTTAATTGGTTTTGAAGCTTTATACAATAACGCATATTACTATTGATTTGAAACTTGAGAGAGGGAAAGGAAACTCATGTTTATCTTCAGCAAAGCGGGAACTTGAAAACTGCTGACCCATTTCAAGAACCATGTGACTCCCATGTTCATGATCAATAATTCATAGGTGCGCCAATTTTGGCAGAAGCTCTGTACCGACATCACAATACCAATATTCTTGGCTTTTGAATAATTCGTTTCCCACACAGTGAGAATATTGACCATGATGCTGGTGAAAATGTGTCACCCATCGGCACTCGACCCTGTAATCTTAACAATTCCAGCGAAAAATCACTACGACAAGATGTGGGGGGATTCTCGTGTAATGACTGTCAATTTGCATTATGGACCCAGTTGAATTGACAGATATAATAACCCATCCTCTCCATTTAGTAAACAACACAAGTAAAATGAATTATTTTTTACCCTTATGAAATTATTTGACATGAGTTGTCGTATTTGTCTAAAAATACTTCTACCACGTTTGTACTTAAACCGTGACAGCAGCGATTGCGCTATTTCAAAGAGGCGTGTTACTCTTAAAAATGATCATATATAATTCATATATAATTCATATATAATTAAAATATCATATATAATTAACATATCATATATAATTAAAATATCTTAATAATCTTGAATTAATAGAAAAATTTCTCATTTACACGTCGTAAATGCATTTTTAAGCTTGCGAAAATATATCTGCTCACAAAAATAGTAAGGGTCTAGTAAATTGTTCAATTATATTTCTTTCGAAACATGACGTGAAGTTTTAAATTTGGCACTTAGGTCGTATTTGTTTGAGTTTCTGTCATCTACGAGCTGAAACAAGCCATTTTTTATTTTATAAGACATTACTGTTTGTAGGACATAGAGAAATGTTTAATGGGGCATAAATCGAGAAGAAATGAAACAGTTCTTTGGATCAGTGTTTAGAATGTAATATTCATCCTAGTCGTTTATTTGGCGTTGAGTCAAATTGTTTACAAAAGTGTGAAAAAGGCAAGTAAACATGACATGTTAAATAGAACTAGATAAGAAGTTACGAATGTAGACTTCGACGAAAACAAGCAATATTCATCAACGTTAAAGAAATTCCCTTTAACTATGTTATTTAGATTTGATATTAGGGAAATAATACTAGAGTTGTTACAACAGAGCTCGCACTCTCTCATTTGTTATATGAATATAAAATTCATAATATGCATTAAGAAATAGTAAAATCACAAGGATTCAAAGTTTTAATTTTTATTAAAACATTAGTAGAACCCAAAGTCAACTTTCTGGAACACTTTTCCGATCTTCAGTTGACCTATAACAATGCAAAAGAAAATATATAAAAACTGATGCTGATATTAAAGCATGAAAGGACAAAAAGAAATATAAGACTAGTTATTTATGTCTGAAGTTCTCCAAATACGTCTTTAAGGACGAGACCGGAAGGTTTAACTGCGGGGCGCTGCGATACCGGAGCCGAGTAGTTATATTTAAAATTTATTTCCTAGTTTGAAATTAGTGTAATTTATAATAAGGCGAGTTTCAGGTGTTTTTGTATTGGGTATTCTCTTATGTGTTTTTATGCAGAGTGTACCATGTTGAACAAAAATGTGTTTTTTCTACCCTGATAATAACGCAATTTGAGCCTCTAAACATTGCACTTTTGAAATGTTAATAAATGAATATCAACAGTAATAATTTATTCGAGAATCTGTTCGTCGCATAAATGGCCAAATAATTTTTCCTTGTTACGTAATCTTTCTCACATTAATTTATCTTACAAATATATTTCTTAAATTTATTTTTGTTCTTCCATGCTTAAAATTTTATATATTTCCTTTCGCATTGTTATAGACCTATTGAAGATTTATTTATTTATTTATTTTACGTCAAAAAAACAGTTAAAAACTGCGTATGACGTGCTATGGGGAAAAGTGAATTGTGTGCACATTTTCAAAATTCTGTGATCCCTACACTAAGTCATATACTACTTAAATTTTGAATTTTGAAGATTGGAAAAGTGTTCCCGAAAGAGGACTTTGACTACTAATGTTTTAATTAATATTAAAACTTAGTTGTGGTATAATTATTTTTTAACTTATATCACCTTAAAAGATGTTTCATAAGGCCTTTATTTTGGCAGGGCATTTAGCTCGGGCAGATCCATCGAAGAATATTTGTTTTGGAAGAAATCGTCGGAATGGTATAGGCGCTAGTGTTGTTCACAGATAGTCCGGCATAATTAAAACAATACTTTTTCGAGACCAGGGACCTCCAAAACATATAGTAATGTAAAATTTCCACATCGATTTTTATATTACACTACTTCTCTATTTTAGGATGACAAGAAAGTAAAACTGTATCCCCCAAAAACTTTCTTTCCACAAAAATCGCATAACGAAAAAACCTAGTAGTGATATAACAGCACGTAGTTTGTTTTATTTTGGTACGTATGTAGAATTATGCACCTTCTATCCTAATAACACTCCAGCCATCGCACGAAAATTCTTAACCAAATGAATCTCTGGGGATTAGCAAAACATTTTTGGAAAATTCAGAATTTTAAATGAAAATGGCCAACTGTCATAGAACTCAGTTAATTGTGATATATCGTTACTAAAGGTTCAGAGACAAGATATTTGCTCAGGCTAGGATATGAAACAGAGCGCAAAGGATCACGGGACAAGAAGGTTTCCCAGGAATGAAGAGATCTCCCATGACTTTCGTCGAGTGAAGCCGTGCCTAGGTATTAGGTCCAAACGTACGAAAAGGCCGCGCAGGTAGTGATTTTTCAATAGTAAAAGTGCAGTGCAAAAGCGAGGGCAGCTGCAAACATAGGAGACGAGAAACGTGTACACTAAGGAATTGAATTATTTCTTACGTAGTTACCTATAAATTTACTATATCTTTCTTATCTTTAATTTTAATTTTACGTTATCTTTTATCTTAGCTTTTTATTGCTTTTTTCCTATAAAGATGATTATCATGGCCCATACAATTTAAATGAATACTCGTGGGGCTTGCAATAACGCTGATGTTTCTGTTATCGTCGGTGCGCGGGACGGACGAAAGGTTACAAACACGTCCTGCAACAACAGCAATAACTGCCATCGGGTTACATCCAATTGCAGTTTAAATAAATTTATCTTCATCTTTATATTAAAAATAAATGTTTCTTTTTTCCATGCAATATATTTCTCAATATTAAATATAAATAGCATCATGTAGTACACCTCCAGAAAGGAAACGCAGCATGTCCGGAAGTCGAAATTTTAACAGTTTTGGTCTCCGTTCATTGGAACAGCTCCCCCTCGAAACATCTCCAATAAATACGAAAAAATAGTTAAAATCGTAAATGAGTTGCAAAATGTATTTGACTAACCTGCGAACATGCCTTATAAAAATGATGTAATTATAGTTACATTATACGTTTGGCCCCTCGGGTGGTTCATGGTCAGCGTCCTAGCTTTCCGCGGTGCAATCCCGAGTTCGAACCACAGTCTGGGCAAAAATGGAGCTTAGCTTTACATTAAAGTCCTCAGTTTCTGCAGATGTGTGCAAAAGAAAACCTTAGACAGGCCAAGTATGCTACATAGAGATGGTGAAGGTCATTCGTCATGCTCGTTACATGTCTCCCTTACCCCCAGGCGAGTTCTCGCCCGACCGCCGTGGTGTGCGGATCGTGTCCGCAGCTCCGTTGTGCCTTACCTTGTCGCCTGCGAGTGCGCCAAGACAAGGAGAGGTCAAGCGATAATAAACCTGTGTGCAGTAGTTCTAAGTGAACAGTTATATTTGTGGAGTGAAACGGTGTTATTAATTTCAGTTCTACAAAGACAATTTATATATAAAACTCAGTGATTACAGAAGTGTATTCGGGTAGGCTCGGTAGCATGTAGTGCGAACGCAAAAGCTACCAATACCCGGAAAGCTACGTATTTCAACAAATGCCATTAGAAGAATCAGCAAGCAGCGGTAGTCACAATATGGATCTTGATTCATCTGATCCCGTGAACCTGACTCAGAACGCATGGCAAATATACGCACCAGCTCGGTCAAAAAGACCGAACCCAGACGTCCTCGACCCTGATGTAAATAGAAGGGTAAGGCAAAAGACAGCGTCTTGCGATAGTAATAATAGTATTTATACAGTTCCCACTAAGAATCAATTTAGTGCTCTCAATACAGAAGATGTAATTGAAAACAATGAGGAAACTCCTCCAAAAACCACAGTACCTCCAATTTTTGTGCCAAATGTAAATAATGTTCCAGCCATGATTAAGTTTATAAAGGAAGCTTTAAAAACCGAAGACTTCGAAATAAAATCTCTGGCAAACGACAAAATTAAAATAGCACCAAAAACTCCAGATGTTTACAGGGGAATAGTAAAACATTTATCAGGCAACAACTACGTATACTATACATACCAGTTGAAACAAGAACGTGCGTATAGAGTTGTCTTGCGGCACATACATCATACGGTAGATGTAAAAGATATCAAGGCTGCGCTTTTAGAAAAGGACCATCAAGTTAGAAACATAATAAATGTCCGCCATAGGCTGACGAAGTTACCTCTGCCTCTATTTTTTGTAGACCTTGAGCCCAAATCTAACAACAAAGAAGTATTCAAAATTAACCGACTACTAAACTGTGTTGTTGCAATTGAACCACCACGCCTGAAACGAGAGATAGTTCAATGCAAAAATTGCCAGAGATATGAACATACCAGGTCGTACTGTGCATACCCGTTTCGGTGTGTTAAATGTGGAAAAGAACATGATCCAGAAAACTGTCAAAAAGAAAAGCAAAGTCAACCGACATGTGCGCTGTGCGAAGGGAATCATCCCGCCAACTATAAAGGTTGCCAAGTATATCAAGAAATACTAAAAAGGAAAGGGTACAAAAACTCAAGTAAACCCAGAACATTTCAACAAGAGATGCCTATGCAGACACAAAACAACAATATTGCAACTACTTATCCCCAAGAAAACAAAAGAAGTCCAAAAGTAAATGAAGGAACATGGGCCGATGTTGCGCGACCAAAGCCACCAGAACGACAACAACATAATAAACAACATAACGATAGCCACTCCATTATGAACATTATACAGCACTCCTTTGAGAGATTTGAAAACATATTAATGCAACAAAGTCAACAAATAAACTCTCTAATTAGCCTCTTAACGACGCTTGTTTCCAAATTATCCAATGCCTAAATTTCTTCGCATTGCAGCTTGGAACGCCAACGGCTTGGCAAATCATCGCCAAGAAATAGAAATATTTCTCAACGAAAACAAAATAGACATTCTACTCATCTCTGAAACTCATTTCACAGAAAGAAGCTACTTTAAACTAAAGAACTTCACATTATACGATACTAAACATCCTAGTGGCAATGCTCACGGTGGCACAGCAATATTAATAAAAAGCACCATTAAGCATCAAGAACAGGAAGCCGTACTTGACCAAGATATTCAAGCAACATCTATACAAATTACGGACTGGAATGGACCAATCACCATCAGCGCCATCTACTGCCCTCCCAGATTCAAAATAGATAAGCAACGATTTGAAACCTATTTTAAGTCTCTAGGAAATAGGTTCATGGTAGGTGGAGACTTCAACGCCAAACATATTCAATGGGGATCCAGGCTCATCACTCCTAGAGGGAGAGAACTGCAAAAAGCAGTTACTTCTTTAAAGCTAGAAACCATTTCTACAGGAGAACCTACCTACTGGCCTACCGACCAAAACAAAATTCCAGACCTGATTGATATATTCATAACAAAAGGAATCCCGTCCACTAACTGTATCATTGAATCTTCCCTCGAACTGTCCTCAGATCACACTCCAATAATTATCACCGTTGGTAACAAAATTATGCTTCACCCCTCTCCCGTGTCGCTAACGAACAGAAAGACAAACTGGGCCTCGTACAGAAACCAGATAACAATGAAAACAAACATCCGATTACCATTAAAAACAGCAGATCATATAGATGAAGCGACTGAATATATAACTCAAAATATTCAAGAAGCAGCTTGGTTCGCCACACCGCAACGCCACTACACCCAGAGCAGCATGAAATACCCAAAATTTCTTTTAAACAAAATAGCTGAGAAAAGAAGACTAAGAAGAATCTGGCAAGCTTCAAAATATCCTACAGACCGTACCAACTACAACAGAGCAACTAGGCAGCTAAGGTGCCTCCTAAAAGATTTTAACAGCAACAGGTTTCAAGATTTCATAACCAGCCTCACCCCAACAGAAGATACTAATTACTCTCTATTTAAAGTCACCAGGAAGCTAAAACAACCGACCAAACAAAATCCCCCAATCAGGGATGAAAATATGTGCTGGGCGAGAAACCCCACAGAGAAAGCATCTACCTTTGCCAAATTCTTCGCTAATGTATTCCAGACTCATCCCTTTTCAAATACAAACCAAGACCAACAAATCCGGGATTACCTGAACTCTCCAAACCAAATGACGCTTCCAATTCCACATTTTACTCCCAGAGAAATTACAAAAACCATTAACGCCTTATCAAGCAAAAAAGCTCCTGGCTATGACCTAATCACAACACCTCTTCTCAAAGAACTACCACGAAAAGGCAAGACTATAATTACTGCACTATTCAACAGTATTCTAAGAACAGGGCACTACCCGGAGCAATGGAAAGTAGCCCAAATTCAAGTTTTTCTCAAGCCTGGGAAACCTCCACATGAACCATCCTCTTACCGTCCCATCAGTATACTTCCAATCCTATCCAAAGTGTTTGAGAAGCTTCTTCTATCAAGACTACGTCCACACATAGCAACCAATAACCTAGTCCCTGACCATCAATTTGGCTTTAGACAGCAGCATTCTACCATCGAACAAGTTAATAGAATCACCAGCTACATTGAGAATTGTTTCCAAGAAAAGAAATATTGTTCAGCCGCCTTTCTAGACATCGCCCAAGCGTTTGACAAAGTCTGGCACGATGGACTGCTATTTAAACTCAAACATTTTCTACCATATCCCTTCATCAATATTTTCAGTTCTTATCTATCCCACCGCACTTTCCAAATCAAATTTCAAAATGAATTATCTGAATTCCATCCAATCAAGGCCGGAGTACCACAAGGTAGTGTTCTTGGCCCCATTCTGTACCAACTCTATACGACAGATATACCAGAAACAGATAGAACAACCATAGCCACTTTTGCAGATGATACAGCCATACTAGCTTCGGATGACGACCCAAATGTCGCATCAAGACATTTACAAGAACATCTTACAATGATTGAAAAATGGGCCAAGAAATGGAAAATAAAAATCAATGAAAACAAATCAGTTCATATAACTTTTACCCTGAGAAGAAACAAATGTCCTACTGTCCACATCAACAATAATCCAATATTACAAATGGAAAGTGTAAAATACTTAGGGATACATCTAGACAGACGTTTAACATGGAAAAATCACATTTTAGCCAAGAAAAAGCACCTACAACTTCAAGTAAGAAAACTATACTGGATACTAGGATACCACTCAAAACTATCTCTGGAAAATAAACTATTGCTTTATAAATCCATAATAATTCCAATATGGACCTACGGCATCCAAATCTGGGGCACAGCAAGCAAGAGTAATCTCTCTATTATCCAGAGATTTCAGTCCAAGACCTTAAGAATGATCGCAGCAGCGCCTTGGTTCATCACAAACGCAGCATTACACAAAGACTTAAAAATGCCCACTGTCTTAGAAAGAATAGAATCAATCAGCTCAAACTATCTCCAGCGTCTTGAAAATCATCCAAATCACTTAGCCCTCAACCTCCTTGACAACAGTGCAGATATCCATCGTCTAGCCAGAACCTCACCCATACAACTCCCATACAGATACTCAAGAAGTAACTGAAACATTATCACCACCAAATTATCAATTCCAATTGCTATCAACCTAAAATAATAATAATTGCTTTTTGTTATAGTATGAAGAAGAAGATGAAGAGTACCGATGGGATACCTTCACTACAAATTATTGTCATAATAATTCTACAATAGACATCACATTTACTTATTATTTTGTAAAAAAATAGATTGTAAATTTATCTTGAAATAAAAAAAAAACCCAGGCGAGGATAATAAACAAAATCAGGGCCCAGGCCTGGGAACACCGCTAGCTGGCAAACGTTCGATTAATCTGACTCTAAAATGCCAAACACATATATTCCTCATACAATTTAACTCTGTCAATAAAACAGGAAATAAAAACGCGCATTGATGGCAACGATATAAATTTAAACTGTATAAGGTTTGATAATATAAATTTTATGAACTCGAATCTAAAAATTCTATTCACTTTTTGAAAAGTATACGTAATAGTCGTTTGTGTCTATCTCCATAGAATTTATATAAAAATGTAAGCATCGTCAGCATCGTTCGTGCATCGTTCGCACTGAATACTTAACACACGTAATGATTAGTTGAAATAATTAGGTGTTTCAGCAACTGAAATACTATATTTAGAAAAGAGTTTTCGCAAAAAACTGAAATACTATATTTAGAAAAGAGTTTTCGCAAAAAAACTTATACGGAAGATTGCAATAGATTGTCTCGTAAGGAATAATTTTTTACCTTTTAAAAAGAATCAATTTTGAAGTCAATTCTTAGTCCATTTTTGGAATATAGATGAAATTTACAAATTTTTCTAAAAATTTGTTCAAATATTCTTGCAAATTTTCTCGAATAGTGCAAAGTATGCCTATAGATATGGTGGAAGTCAGATTGCCATTAAAAAATTAAAATTTTGAAAACTGCAATTTTCCAACGTTTTTCCAAACAGTCGAACATTTTCAACATGGACTCTAGAGGTTTGTTTCTAATGAAATCTGTTCAATATTAGATCATTAAAAAATTTCATCTACACTTTTGTAAAAATGTTTAGTTCTCGCTGAATCTGGAGATTTTCGTGACTATTTTCTAAAACCTAAATATTTTTCGAAACAGTTACAAATGTTACCGCGCTGCGCTGAATTTTATGGCATCTGTTCCGGTTTTGGAACTTATTTCATTGTATGTATTTTTTAAGGATGTGTTTTGGACTCAGGTGTCAATCGTGACTACCACGTTGAACTCAGCTTTATGCGCTCGAGTTTCAATCCCAGCCTCAGGAATTAACGTCTTTAGTCTGATAAATAACGAATAACAGAGTCTATTATTTGTAATATCGTCACTATCATTTACTTCTTTTTGAAAATTCTTCTTATAAAACAGAAATATATATGACCGAGAAGTACCACTCCTTAAATGAAGATTACCCCTACGTCATCTTTAGCTACAACTCGTCTTTCGATAATTGAGTAGAAGATATAACAAGACTTCGGCCGTGAAGAGTGGCTTTTTGTTCCTTTGTGTGGTTCCATAGTCGAGATACATACAAGTCCATAACAGTAAAATATTACGATTTTTCAGCACTTTTGCCGGGAAACTAGTGCTTGCCTACACTGTTTATTGACTGGAAAGTTATTTTCCTATTGTTATGCGCGTGACTTCTTTTTTGTATACCATAAAGAAGTCACGCCCATAACAACCGGGTACTGCAGCAATGTTAGACCTGTGTCACACGAGCATTGCTTTGACGCGCGTCACCTAACGCTGCCGACGTCAGATTCGTCGACGGGTGCCCACACGAATCAATTAACGCGCGTCATTAAGTTAACATCGTATCTTCTACGAAACGGCACACGAACACACGTGGCGACGTGTGTTCTGCCCACAGATCAAGCAAGACGCTAAAGCTACAACCTAAGTCAATATAACGAACGTTTTCTAGCTTTCATTGGCAACGCACGTCACCAAGAGCGCTCCTGTGCCGTTTCGCATAAGATATAGAGTTGATCTACAATGCGCGTTAAGTGAGTCGTAAGCGCAGACATAGACGCAGCTGACGTCATCAGTGTTGGGTGACGAGGGTTGAGTTAACGCGTGCTGAAGATGAACACAGTGGGTGGTATAAATCATGGTGGAAATAACAAGGTGTAGCGGTGCGCATGCCGCCGACTGTGGACCAATAATATTATATCCCACCAACTGTGCGCCAAATTCAAATTATCTATGCAGGCGCGGACATTTGAAAATTATTTAAAATAACTATATTTGTTATTAAAATTACTCGTTTAATTTAGTGAAGACCTTCAATATTAGTTCATTGGTGATATTAATGAAATGCTCGCAGTTTAAATATTTCAGGTCTTGTATACAAAAAGTGTGAACAAATACAATGACCTGACCTAACCTACAATATTTGGCCACGTTATTATAATCACTTTTCTATTTCATTTCTTTTAAACTTATGTTTTCTACTATTTGGGGGGATGTGTTCCACACGTTGGTCACTCTTTATTTATGGGCGTTTTGAGACAATTTTTCCCTGAATAAGTACTGAGGAAATAATCTAAAGGTACTAAAATAATCTTGCTTCTTGCAACGTGCAACATTGTGTCACATTTACTTTTGAATGAGTTGTATCTTCCAGTAAATCTAATTTGCCGTTTTTATGTAGTCAAGGAAAATATAATGGTGTACTTCCTTTTTTCTTTTTTTTTTAAGATTTGTCATGAGAGGAATCAATAGGCGGCATTGAGTTCGGTCTAACTTTCATATCAAAGATAACTAGAATAATAACAATAATTAATACCAAAATTATAAGACAATCAGCAGAAATATTAACTTATTTTGGTTAAAGAAATGTGATACGATTTCCTAAATGCCAAGTACCGAAGATGAATGACAGCTATTTTTTGTTCGTGATTTTTGAGTTATTATAGGCTATTATATATGGCCAGGTATAGTAAACACTCAATTTCACTTTTATTTGTATTTTTATAATTCCTCTACATAGTTTCAGATTTGCTTTGATTGGTAAGAACGCAAAAAGATATGAATGACAACTATTGAATTTTAGTGGATAGGGCTACTCTACGAAAATCTGTCATATACTTCATAGATTGAAAACAAGCAAGTTATTTAATAATATTAAATATAATTCTATGTTGATGCTATTTATTACTTTATTAAACTTTTGAAATGTTTCAAGTATCTGCCAAGAACATAGAGGAGAAAAAACATATTGTAATAAGGCTTTACAGCTGTTTCTAACCATTTAATCATGGTGGAAATAACCACCATGCAATTTAATATATAATTCATGAACATATAGTATTTGTAATAAAATATATAATTTTAATTACAATAATTAGGACTCACTAAACAAGGACTCAGACGGTATTCTATTGGTGATATTCATGAATTTATTTGTTCACAAATTTTCAGAAATATTTCAACTGTCTAAAGAGAATTTATACAAATGTAATAATTAAATTAAAAATTTAACCCATTGGATATTTTTGAATGCTCCAGTAGACAAAATTTCACCTCATTTTAACTCTTATTTAAAGTGGTAAGACCAAAAAGGAAAGCAGACCTTAAAGGATTAATAGGAATGGAACAAATACAAATATTTATAACCATTCAAAAAAAAATTATTTTAAAAATTTACCATGTTACATTTACAAAATACAAATCACATTTAAATATGTCAATGGCTGCTCAGAATGTATACAAAGAAACATCAAATATAAAAGAATGAAAAGCGGCTAAAAATTTAATACATCAAATCTGATAAAATATAGAAAATATATTGGTTTTAACTTTTACGTAAAGTACGTTATGAATGCAAATGAAAGTTAACCTTAATGGATCAAGAGGAATATAACAATTTACAAAAAACATTTTTATTTATACCTCAGAATTGCTCCGTAATGAAGACACAAGCTCCTTATATGCAAAGAGAGGTGTCCTCTCACTGCAAGATAACAAAATTATTCTATTATCATATCTTCTCTATTACTAAAGGTATTTAAAATTAAATTATTATGAATAATATTCACAAGTAGTTCAAGTGTATAATAAATAATACTATTCTCTTACCCAGACTTTTCACTTGATTTTCTTGCCAACATTAAGCATTTTGTTGGTACAGACCCAGCAACTAAACGTTTGTTCCCAGGCATCTGCAGTGAATTTTGGTTTTTAAAGCATACACTCTCAAAGTGCTGTTGGCACACTACCTGCAAAGTTTACATTACACTTTTTGAGTTCATTAATTACATACATACTATATTATACATTTTGTTAATTATTATGCATGTACATAATAAATTTCAGTACATTAAAATACAAAGTTTTGAAAGTTTTTATAAGTTAAATTCATTTCTTTATTACTTGAAAATTGAAGTATGGATTTCTTATGTTTTAAGAGACAATACAATCAAATTTTTGTATGGCTAAGATTTAGTAAAATAATTTAAACCAATAAAAATTTCTTGCAGTTTTTGTAACCAAAACAAAGTACGATATGTGAAATTTTTGGACATTTTTTACATGTTAGAACAATTTATACATGTTAATAATCTTCATTCTCTAAAACTGACCATTTACAATTAAATATTTCACATTTTCATTTCTTTCATCAACAATAACAATTTATCCCAAACACACAAAATATAAAAGAATATACAGTCCCTGTCCAGATTATATTCACATATGTACATTCAATAAAGCTATTATAACCCCAGAATATTCAATGAAGCTATTATATATTGAACTAAACTGAAGTCACTGGATTTTAATTATTCAAAACGTTTTGAAATTTACCATGATCTGCTTTAAATGTTTCTTCATTCTTCCCACAAGCTTCTATCTACACCTTTCGTAACGGGCTCTTTTGGGAAGCGGAAATATGTACATTTCCCACCACCTACTGTCCCAGTTTTATTAGGACAATTTTTCACACAGCAGTTTGGCATCTTTAGCTGCACATGAAAATAATTTCAATTTTCTTTGTATAACAACAAAATTTTGGTAATAAACAAGTGATCATATATCAACAACAAAATTTTGGTAATAAACAAGTGATCAAATATAAGGCATCGTATGAATTGATTGATGTATACTTTTGTAATTATTAAAGCCAAGTCACATAAAATACATAATTGTAATAACTTGCACCACAAATCCACAACATACCTTTCCCACGCCAACAAAACCACGCAAGGATATCCTTCGCAAATCCTTCGCAAACGGATAGCAAGGACACGTGCGCCAGCCATTTTCGCTTCATCCGTGGGTTTAAACGTGATTGGCTGCTACTGCGCATCCACCGGAGCGCTACACCTTGTTATTTCCACCATGGTATAAATAAAAACGAGCAATCGCTCATTACTCAAGATTTTGGAGAAACTTCTCGTTTTCGTATGAATAACCTTCTCTTTGCTTTACTCACTTTTGAGCGTTTACTTTAGCTTAGATCATTTACTCTGACGAGAGCAATTGCTCCGAGTTTCGACAGAATCGAGAGCAAATGATCAAACGTTCAAGCAATTACGTAAGTTTTCTTAAGTGTACTCCATAATTTGCTTAGGGTACCAAAGAGAGGTTATCTTAGTTCGTCGTGGAAGTTCGTAGGGTCAGAGACTTGTGAAAATCAAAATATATATCAAATTTTTTTATAACTGAATTAAAATGCCAAAATTTATGAAAATTTGATTCAAGAAATCATATAAAGAGAAGACTATCAGATCCTAGAAACTTCAAAAGTCCCTTCAGATTTGTGGAGAAAAACGAATGGCTGAGCAGAGACTATTTGAAGGAAAATTATGAAACTAGAGGAGACGCTTTGAGCAATGTACGAAATTTTTTTCTTATTTAGAGATTCTGGATTCCAAAGCGCTGTAACAGCCTATCAAAGTACTGTGTTATAATTCTTTTTTTCCAGTCCTTAAGAATTATGGACATGTTCCCCGTTTTGCTAATGTCAGTTTTTGACTTCAGTTGTTATTGTTTTTGAATCTGATTGTCTGATATCAAGGTTGTGTTCGCCGCACGCTGGCCGAATATTTCGGATTGCGTCCACTTTGCAGCGTCTACACTCAGGAAGTTGGCTTTTACTAAATTTTAGTAAAAACCACGGGGTATTCTTTGAGTAAATCAACAAACATCAGCCGACATTGCTTGTTGACTCTCATTTCTACACCAAACTACACGTTAACTATAGCGACTACAGCGCAGAGAGACTACACAATGTGTTGGAATGTGTCTGAATTCCTATACGTCCACAGAGCATTCAACCATTCGCATATAAAATCTCTATGGAAGACGAGAGAGTAACACTATTCATAAGAATCTGATTAATTACCGACACTGAGCGATACGTCAAAAGTTTTCTCTCTAGTGTTAGAGGAATTACTCGTTTTTTATTAATATCCCCCATTATCTTATGCGGAGCGGCCAAATCGCTCGTGTTCAGTTTCACGTAAGATAGTGTTAATCTACACGCGCGTTACTTAACACGCGTCAACGCAACGCTCGTGTGCAGGGGCCCCAAACAAAACGGCGAGGCTACATGAACCAACATGGCTGCCGGCATGCATATTTAGAATGATCCCAAGAGTGTTTTCAAGTTTCCATAAATTAGTAACAAAATTAATATGCACGCAACTCTTTACAAAAGTGTCTTTGACGTACTCCGTTTCAAAATGGCTTCGCCTCGTCCTTCATTTGATTAGTACGCAAAATACCCACTTTTGTACTAGTTTCGTTAATAACTATTTCGGGTTGGGAACATTTATAAAGGAATGTTTTGTACGAGGATCAAGAGAACTCTCGATCTTAGCAGCGAAAACTTGTGCAATAGAGATCATATATACGAATATTTTAAACTGGTTCAGAATAATAAAATTAGTAGAACTTTGCAATTTGCGATCAGTTTTCCGAATCAAATATATTTTAAAACATTTCACATAAGCACGCAATAAGAATCCATTAAAAATGAATTTTATTAAAATACTTTAACAAAAATTTCCTTTTTATTGCATTATATTACAATTACACTTCAATAATTCCTTAAAATTAACACATTTTAAAAACATTTATATCTATTGTACATTTTTAACCCGTACATCAAGTTTATTTATTTCTTATTTACCACAAATATTTTCAAATTAAGAAATTAGGTAAACTTATTTGTTTCTGCTATTCCACTTTTACACGATCTTCTCTATTCTTTTTCATCAAATCGTTTCAAGCTGGATTTATTTTTTGTTTCTCTCTATGCATCCTGAGCTTCAGAAGTGCATCTTTTGTACGCTGTTCGTATGATTCGATTCGACTTTGCTCATTAAATACATGTGGCATCTTTTGAGGTGGCTGCGGAAACTTCGTTTTTAGTAGACGCAATGCTTTGAGAGCCCGACTCTCATATGTTTGTCTAACTGGTAAATTATGTGACATATGGTTGAGCATTTTAACACTGCAAGAATCCTCTGGAACACACGAGAAGAAGATCAAGATTAAGCAGTCAATATCTTTAGATAAGAAAAGTTATTCTGGTGATTTAATTATTGCTATTTATTTAACGTTAGAAACTGTGCGACATACCACGGGGAGAAGTGCAATCTGCACGGCTTCTTTACCCGAGATCTGTCATAACTCTTACATATTAAGTTGAATTATGAACACAGTAACAACAAGCATTTAACAAACTTTTAATAAAAAGTATTTGCATACGCAACCCATTCTGACTATTATCCCGTGTTCTACGAGAAGGAATCCTCTTACTGCCGCGAGAAAATTAACGATAATTTGAGTATCTATATTCTCCAGAGCTCAAAGGAACTTGCTCAGATGATGAAGGTACATTTATGGCCAAAAACAAAACAAATGGCATCACAGAATTTTCTTTACGGATTAGAGAAACTGGGCGAAAAATGTTGATTGACATAATTAAAATGTATTACTGCACTGAAGTACAGTAATACATTATAATTGGTATGTGCTTTCGTAATCTTACATTTTAATAGACTAATTGATCTCCTGCATTTATCAAAAACCAACAAACAGTGAGCGATTTTATATCTCTAATCACGGTGACTTACTACGCGAATTAACTTCACGTAACATAACATATTCGTAATTATTTACATAGAAATAAAATATTAAATTCATTACATTGAAATTTCTGCCATTTTGTTTTTCTTCTAGTTTACCAATTTACTATCAAAATATTTACAATAAATACCAGTCGTGATCTTATGATAGATGATCACTCCCAATATAAATCATAATTTTCTAATAATAATAATAATAATAATAATAATAATAATAATAATAATAATAATAATAATAATAATAATAATAATAATTTTGAGATATCGAAAATTTAACCTGCATCAATTAACATTCGAGGATTGGGGATAAGCCATGGAATTTTTTGTGGGAATACTAGCACGGGTTGAAAATATGAAGTATACGCATGATAGGACAACTGTACTAAGTGCATGGGCATTTAACTCCACATCAAAACTGTGTTTCTCCTATTTATTAAGGTATTTGAAATGACAGTACTGGTTTCATGTTCCGACGCCTTTTAGCATATACAAGTTCACAACATTTCAAAAGCATTACACATCCGTTCTAAAGGCCTGATTATGCAGATGTTCGATTACCGCACATGTTTGCGCACGGATACCTGTGCACACCCTCACAGGTCGTCGCATGCGTTGCTGAGCAGTGGTCGTTACGCGTCCCCGCGGGAACTCTCCTGTCCCATCTCGCGACCGTCCGGTATGGAAGGGCATTATTCCCATGAGCTTCCACTAAATCCCTGCGACATTCTTCAGCATTTCTGCCGTGGATAACGGCTTCCTTGGCGAATGAGCGCTACTCAAAACTGATTACATTCAACTCGCACGGCGGCATTCAGGCAACTGATTTCTCATTGCTCTCTGTACTCTTAGAGAGACATCACAGAGCCATGTGTTGGTGTGAGCACATCCTACTGCAGCATTTCTTCGCGCGACAAATTGAATTGTGCGATCCAGTACCACTTCTTTTAGGAAAAAAAGTTATGACTTTTGCCCCAACCCTCGTATTTCATAACTAAAAAAAAGTATTTTCGGTTCGAGACCTCGGCTAGTAACGAGTGTTCTCTTTCAATTGAGACGCAAACGAAATCAGAGCACTCTTCTATATACAACGTCCATCAGTAAACAATTACGTAATATTCATTACCATCAATAATCCATAATTTATTCATTACACCTCTTTTGGAAAAAAGTAAGAGTAAGTTATCATTTAACGAAATTTCACAGCTATGTTGGTTCACAGATTATAGACTTTACATGCCCTGAAAAAAAATTCTGCATAATTTCATTTTGAGCCAGGCAATACAGTACCGGTGGCTCAGGGCTTCAACTGATATCACTGCAATGTCTCTGACCGAGAGGTCGTAGTTTTGAGTCCCGACAGTGGCAGAATTTTCGACACAAGCTTCATAGCTAGGTCGAATTCAGTTGGTGTCTTGAGAACTCTGCTCTGATCGGTAGTTTTCCGTAGTTTCTCCAATCAATACCAGGCGAATACCGAAGCAAGAGTAAGAAACGAGCCACAGAAAAAGGAAAGAAGAGAGTAAGAAGAGAGGAGAGGGACAGAGCAGAAAAAGGAAAATAGAGGAAGGAAAATAGAGGAAGGAGAAAGGGAGGGGAGAGGGAGCGGAGAGAGAGAGAAAAGAGATAGAAAGACAAAGAGCGAGAGATTAGGAGAGGTACACGATCATGGCCAGATTATTTACATCTGGAAGGGCTAACACAATACATACACGCTGCGTTCCGTGAAATCAAAGCCCGAATGTTTGGTACTTTTTGTGATTTTGTCTAGAAAATAACTATGACTACAGATCTTTCATAGTCTTCCAATGCTTCTGAGTATTTTGTGTTCAAGTTGAAGTCTCTAGGCATTGCTACGCAGTCAAATGCTGCTGAATCACATGTTCGAAAAATACACATAGTATTGTGAAAGTGTCTTCCTCTTCCCAGATAGTAATAATAGAAAGCGAATTAATATGAAATATTTTTTTTAAATTTACTGTATTTAAAGTCTCATCAACGATAAGGTTATTACTACTGCAACTATATGATATACTATAATCAATACAAGATTTAATAATATATAAATACAAGATACGTGTACAATAATGACATTACTACAGATACAAAACAACTAGCTTAAGGTGATCGCCTACCTGAGTTTTAAATTTTTTTTTTGTGGCATATATCTACATTTAAGCAAGCTTCCTCCTTCCTCCTAGTTATTTGAGAAATATCCTCCCTTTATGATATTTAACACTACTAAATTTTGATATTATTTACAAACAATTACACAAATATTATGAAGGGATTACTCCCTCTGCTATTATCAATATAATTATTTCTTCCGTTGGCCTGCTATTCTCATAAATTTTCTCAGCTAATTTGCTAATGAAAGTGAGAGATTGTTATTATTGACCGAGATTTATTACACGAGACGTATGGAAAACAGATGCTAGGAGCAACTTCTATGTGCGGGGAACCGAAGCGGAAGGTTATACCCCCTGTAAGGGAAGGGTTTAACGTTTTTTTGACGTAAAATAAAATTAAAAATGATTGTGCCGTCAAATAATGATTAATTTACTCAATAAACTAAGCACCATGACCAACATTTATAAAAAAAAATCCACCAGATTTTTCGTCCAGTTTCCCTGATCCTTTGAGCAAGTGCTGAGATGGGCCCTTGTTTTGCTTCTGGAGATAAATGTAACTTCATTATCTGTGCACGACTTCTAGAATTCAGTGGGAAATATAGTTATTCAAATTATCGTTCTCCAGGCTGTCGCGACAGGAAGCCTTTACGAAGGACATGAGGGATAAGAGCCCAAATTTATTGCTGATTTACCCTTGATAATAGGTTTATTACATCGGAGCGTATATTTTGTTAACAATCCCTGCAGAAAACCATCATCTTTCTGTATTCAAAATTCGATGGCTTAGGGGAGGGATCACATTTTAAAAACTTGCACAATTCCCTTCTTCCCATAGCACGTCACAGTTTTTAACTTTTTTTGGCGTAAAATAAAATAAATTTCTAACGCAACTATTATTCATACAGTGAAAGACTAAGGCAAACTACGAGAAATCATCTTCCTAAGAAACAGAATATGAAGATGTAAACTTTGTGGCACTCCTATACCTCAAAATAAGTTAAGCACCCCTCGCATTTCAAGAAAAATTAGTCATTCAAAAGCAACATTACATCAATTATCTATTTTCTGAAAACTTAAAAACACTACTGGAAATTGACGTCACTTACGCATGTAAACCCAGCCCGAAAGTGAAATTGAATAAGCCGCCAATGATGTGGACGTCGAAGATCTCTTTCTTCTTAGACTTTTGTCCACGTTGGTCGAATACAAGTCCATACCCCAATCATTGAGCGATATCGAAGGTGGCTCAGTAGGCCACAACGAAGTACATGAATCATTTGCTAAAGTAAAAGATAATAACGTGGAAGAAATCAGATTGCATTCGCCAGATTCTTTTTCGAAGTGGGCAGACAAGGAATCGTCAGAAGCTAGTGAGTCTAGTACAAAATTCCTAGCAGCACCAGAATCCCGAGGAAAGTCCTTGGTGGCGCCAGCAGGAACTAAGCGGGGCATGGAATTGCGAGCGGTAAGGGCTGAGGGAGGTAACAAAGAAGATGGGGCGGGGTTGGAAAAGGATTTCGTGACGGGTACGGGATCTGAACTCGCGGACGCGGGTATCAGATTGAAAACGAAGGCATTGTGTACAGAAACTTCTTTCTTCACTTTTTTTATCGGAGACGCTTCGATACCAGAATCCTGGACTTTGCCATGCCCGTCTTCAATGACAAACTGCAGATAGTTGGTTCCAAATGATGTTTTCTCCTCTTCACGTTTTCTTTTCAGACCTGTAACAGAAACTTGAAAGTATTAAAAACCGATCGAATAGAAGAGAGTGGTGAAAGGTACAAGGTAAGAAAAATTGCATGGAAAATAACCTTGGCTCTTGTCGCACATTGTCAACTACGACGACGAATGAACACAATCACAAGAAAACTTTATAATGACTACACGAATGTGCGAAACTGGGAATCATCAAAAATATTCCTAGTAAAAGGTCCCCACGTCACGACAACAATACAGCATTTAAAAAATACCACCACTGGCAATAGAGTACTTAAACAACATTGATTCATGTCACGAAGCAAGTTATTTCCCTCCTAAATGGAAACACGCAACCATCATCCCATAGCAAAGGCAAACAAAACCCCCAATTAATCCGGAAAGTTCCTGCCCAATCAGTTTATTAACTATTCTTTCCAAAATATTCGAAAAAATCATATGAAAAAGGATGAAAAAATACATGTATGCAATCTATTCCATCCTCAGGCATTTATTAAAAGAGTCTCAACGCAACATCAATTCTAATAAGAATCTCGGAACTCATTCCTTTTCTCCAAAAAATTAATGATGATATGTACGCTTTCGACCGAAATTGGCACCAATCTCTCTTCTACAAACTCGTTCAAATCGGTACACCACAATACTTCAAATCAATTTTTTATGCAGAACTTTTTCGGTCAAATGTCAACAATGGTCTATCCAACCTAAGAAAAATAAAGTCTTCAAGGCTCTCCGTTATCACCCACCCTGTTTGACCTATGTTGCTGATCTATCTACACTTAATAAAAACAAGTGCACAATTTGATGACACTGCAGTATTCGTTTCTGTACAGCCCTCGCCGATTTAAGAACCCATATTCAACTTTATTTAAGTCTTATTTACAGCTGGGCCGCTGAACATAAAATTTATTTAACTCTTAACTAAACCGCCGCTAAAATATTTTCATTAAGATCTTCTCCTCCAACTTCACTCCACTTTATATAACAATACAATGGAATGGTACACCCCTAACAAACCGGTAAAATTCTTAGACTTATACTTAGATACCAAATTAAATTGGAGAAAACAAATGGTAAACTGACCCAAACTAAAATTAAATTGTCACAATTACGAACATTCATTTACAAAAATACCCCAATCTAATAGAAATCGACCATAGCAATTTACAAGAGAGTTGTAAGACACAATGTTGTACACCATCACAATTTAGATTAATTCTGCTAAAACTAACCTCCACAAACATCAAGGCCCAGCAAAATAAGTCCCTAAGATTAGTTGCTAATGCCCCTTGATACATAACCAACAACCAACTCCACAATTAATTGAACTTAGAATCCCTAGAGCGATTCATAACATATCTGGCCACCAACTTTTATTATAACCTACCTCAAATCCCAGCTCTATTACCTTTCAAACTTTCCAGTAATTCCAAATACCACACATGAATTACAAATGAATATCCACATCAAATATTCCTGAAATAATTGCAGATTTAGATCCACACTGAGGATCCGACATGGGATTTCCTCCGTCTTGTAAGAGCGTGTTTGTTTTTTATTTAAGATTAGCTTGAAAGTCTGTATATTCATATTGATAGTTATATTTACATAACTATGCAATTTCTCCCGAAAAAAAAACAAAAATAAAAAACGCAAAACATAGCACATTGGGTAAGTACTAAATAGATTCTAGTATAAGCTAATACTTTGACGCTTCGCGTTTTTCAGTTGGCGATGAGTCTCCGGGCTTCGACCTCCACGATTAACGAAACAGCCTCAAGACTATTCAACGCATGACTTCCAATGTATTGTAGCAGGCATTAACGTAACTACTCATAACCGCGCGTGCTGTCCCACATTCTTTCAGGCTTTCATTGTCCGCTCTCGCAGCGTAAGGGGAAGACTCGTTCGTTGATTCCGTAAAGAGAAAGCCTCAATTATCCGTTATAATTAGAAACGTTAATACTTTATGGAAAATGTTTCATTTAACTGACAAACTATACAACACAAATTCTACAAGAATTTTAATAATTGGATCATATTAGTATTAATAACATCAGTGTTCATACCATGTGCCGAAACATTTTCCCTTCGATATATTAGTATTTAACTATCTCTTACTTCTCTCACCTGCACGAACACAGTTCCAAAGTCTTAAAATGAGAGTTTTTGAGCAGTTATGCAATTTAATTCGAATCGGCGTAAATAAGGATTCATTAACACCAATTTATTTGTTTAGCCTCTGGATGTATCGGTTTAAGATGAGTATTATTTCAACAGCAATATTTACAATACGCACATGAAACAAGTAGTCTGAAAGAATTTTTGAAAATGATCTCTGCGGCATTGTCTCTAATATAATTTATTCGATTCAGTTCCCTTCATATGCTCTCTACATTTTACGGTAATCCCCTGTCTACATTCAAGAGATTGTTTTCCTCAACTGTACCTTCAAGATCCAAAATGGAATTTTTCAATTTCAATGAAGGTAAACAATTTGCACTTCACATTCGTGTACGAATGTCCCATGCGATGAATGGGATATGCTTACCTCGGCCCGTTGAATAATCTGCACTGCCCATGATTCTCGACAGTGTCTCCACAGCATCTACCCACCGAACAAGACAAACTAACACCGACTGTGATAAGAATCGCAACCTTACCCCTCCTCCTTTTCTCCTGTAAAAGGGGAAGCAGATGACGTCAACCGGTCATTCAAGATGAACGAAAGATTTCCACGAATATACGATAAAACAAAATGACGTTCGTAAAATGTTTATTGATACTTAGCAATTTTCTTGATAACATATGAAGTTACGTAAAATGAAAAAGAAGAAGAGAACAAAAATTATTGTGTCTGAATAAATATCTCCTGTACACTCTTGCAGATATTTTCTGACCCACTTTTTCCCCCATAATCTTCCATAATATTCCTCATACACATAAATGTTGTTTTTTACAACCCTACCTCTCCTAAAACCTGTTTGAATCCGTTCTATTAATGGTGATACCTCTGAAAGCCTCAGGACCGTTATATTTACTCATACACTTTTCTATCTTCGTACTACATTACGCTTAGTGTTTATTAATTTATTTTCAGTGATACATTTGTAATGTTGCATACCACTAAGTTTGCAGTAATACTATGATACCAGATTTATCGTTCTCATTAAAATAAAACATTCTTTCTTCTTTCATCTCCCTCTTGAGTTTTGATTCCTATGCTATTCCTTTCTTACAACACGATGATAAAGTCATTATCATCAATACATTAAAATACACACTTCACACCGCAGCAACTTAAATTAATAATATAATCCCCTTGGTTATGCTAAAAAGTAATACATAATACAGAATATACACTAAGAAACAATTATTGAAGTAATGTACTACAATGAAGTTGTGATAATATGAACATCTACTGAAAAACACTTTTTATCTTCTATTGTATTATGTAGGGGAAGGTTTGTACCATGGAAAATGTGTACTTTGGATCAACAAAGATTTAGGATCATTGGGATCTGATGGGTTAGTTTAAAACCACTCACATTCGTTTGTTGGCCTGCCAGTAGAGACACTAACTTGTAGATGAAAAAAGTTTCAGACTTATTCTAGAAAAAATTGTCTCATCTCAAAATATTTCCAACAAGCAATTTTGGCAATTTTCGAAAATACGGACAGTTTGCTGAAAATGAGACTAGCGTCATATTTTTTACCGACCGTTGTTACATACGAGAAGAATTTTTTAAAAAAATAAGTGCATTTTTGAGAAAATATATTTTTTAGAATTTGCATAAAATTCAGACACAACTTACGAGAAATCTACTTGTTTTTTCAATTGCACATGAAGTTTTTTTGAAGAGTTTAGTTTTAACAACATTGTTTAAAGGAAAAATCGATATTTTCTATTTTGTACTTTTGAAGAGTTTATTTTTAACAACAGACACTGTTTAAAGGAAAAATCGATATCTTCTATTTTGTACTTTTGAAATGTTAACTTTTCGCAATTTTCAAAAATACGAAGAATTCGGCGAAAATTGGACTAGCACCATATTTTATGCTATCCCTTGATACATATGTAGAGAAAATGTAAAGAAACTTGATCTGTTACAGAATGGCACAGACTTTCTCGTAGCAATTTTTTCTAATTTCCTTCCTGCGGGCTGACTTTAAGGTCTTGCTCCATTCTCTGGCCAGCTGCCATCTCTCTTCGCCAAAAGTACTTTTTTTTACATTTTCTCAACTTTTCGGTTTCTTAGTAGTAGAACCCAAATATTTATTTAAGACTATTAAAGAATACTAAAACCTCGTCCTAATTAGAAATTTTCATTAAAAAACTTCAAGTTGTTTCTAAGAAAATGGCGATTATGCAGTTCTGTAAATGCGAAACATGCAGCTCTTTTTCACAGGAATCTATTGAGTTTTCGAAAAACTTCATTTGAAGTCATTTGAAGCTCTTCTACTCACAAAGACAATAATGTACACAAATTAATGGAAATGTGCATATTAACGGGGTGAGAATAATTTTAAGAAATTACATTTGTGTAATTTTTTAGGGTGCATTTCGTACTACACCTACCAAAAATGTAAAGAAATAATTTGGAGCCGTTTTTGAGAAAATATTGTTTAAGTACTTTTTAAATTGCATATAATCCACGCTCTATTGCACGAAAAGTACTAAAATTTTCAAAAAAGTCTACATGTTCATAATGAAAGAATTCTTTTTGAGCAACAAATTTTATTTGAAGGAAAAATACGTCTTCAATTTTATAGCTGTAGGAAGACACCGAAAAAATCAAGCTTCTGCAATTTTCGAAAATTCAGAGTTAACCGCAAAAGTAGGATCTATGCCACCTTTATAAGTGTATTTTACTCTATTCTTACAAGAAATTTAAAGAAAAATTATGGCGCAATTATTGAGAAAATTTGGAAATATCCGGGGGGCTTCATGTAAAATACCCCCAAATTTTAAAGAATGTTTATCAAAATTTCAAAACTTCAATTAGAGCCAGATAGACAGAGGATTCTTTAATTTGAAAAAGATCGTACGTGTGGTTTAGGCTCTAGCAGTGTTCACAGACGGACGGACAGACGGACGGACAGACGGACGGACAGACGGACGGACAGACGGATGGACGTTTTGAAAAAAAAACATTTTTTCGGTATCAGGGGACCCCAAAACGTGTATTTCCGTTGAAATCTCGAAATCGATTTTCCGCAGCATTGGATAACTTTCTCGGTAGTACGTATATTACTCCCGTATATACGTATTTAAACGAGAAAGTAAAAATTTGACTTTTCGAGAATGTTTTTTACTTCATAAATTTTAGACACAAGTTACGCGAATCTACTCGTTTCTTCAGAACATTGTACATGACCTTTTTTTAAAAAAACTGATTTTTTACAACAGACTTTGTGTGAGGCAAAGATCTCTATCTTCAATTTTGTAGTTTTGAAATATTAACATTTTGTAATTTTCGAAAAAATGGACAGTTCGCCAAAAGTTGGATTAGCACTATACCTTTTACTGTCTCTTATTACAAATGAGGATAAACTTTAAAGAAAACAATTAGAATGGTTTTTGAGAAAAAAAATTGTTTAAACATTTTAAATTGCCCGTATTTCGTGCAAAATTACACGAAAACTAATCATATTTTCAAACAACTGAACATGATCTTATTTCAAGTCCTACTTTTAAAAAACAGATTTCATTCAGGAAAAAACATTTATCTTCAGTATTGTAGTTGTAGCAAGATGCGCAAAAAATTGCAATTTTTCAATTTTGAAAAAATCAGGGATTTCAAGGAACATGAGACTTGCACAATTATCGTCTTCTACGCTATCCGAGAACAATGTTTAATAAAAAATTGGAGCCATTTTTTACAAAATGTTTAAAATATTTCTGAGGCTTTATGTACAGAACCCTCAAAAATCAAAATATCCATTTGAAATTCTCAATGCCTCGAGTTTGCACACATCGATTGAGGAATAGCAATTTTAAAAAAATCGGCTGAACGGTTTAGGCCAGGCCTGCACAGCATTTTGCACTTTGACTGACATCGAGAGCCGCGCGCGAGCAACTTGAGTGCAAACCCGGGCCGCTTGGATGAGTGGGGATAAGACTCATACTAGGAGTGGGGACAGCCAATGAGAATGCGCAATTCGAACAGTAGCGCGTAAATTGAAAGAGCAGTTGGGAGAATGACGGACTATTAAATACAGTTCAAGTATCATCACCCCTAATTTTGGAAATGTTTGTCGATTTATGACAATATGAAGTATCAACCTAAAATAAATTAGACAAACATATTTGATTTGGATACCAGTATTCTAATTGCTTGTAGGGGTGATAATATAATTTGTTTTGCAACGATGTAATGGGACAGGGTATAACCGAAAAAGGTGGTAAAAACTACCCCCAAACCAAATCGATAATCACGATGCTCATATGAAAGAAAATACAAAATGACGTAGATTCACAAAAAATCAGCCTCCTAGGGCAATCTGTTGCAGAGATACAACGAGAAACGTGTTTTGCATGTTTTATTATTTCTATTGCAAGTATCAGACTGAAAAAATTGCAGAAACGGGGAAATATAGTTCAATTATTTTCGTCAACAAATTTTGACTCCAAATTCATATAGAAAAAAATTAAAATTTTAAATTCATTTTCGACGAGATAATGTTGGAGTACTGATTCACTTTTTCCCCTAAAATGGGTCTCTAGTTTAACTTTTTTTAATTTCAAATCTGCAACTTGAGCCAGATGGACAGGGGTTTCTTTTTGAAAAAGATTTGAAAAAATCGTACGTGTGGTTTAGGCTCTAGTAGTGTTCATAGAGGACAGACAGGCAGGTAGATGGATGGACGGACAGACGGACGGACGGAAGTTTCGAAAAGAACCACTTTTTCAGTATCAGGCGACCCCAAAACGTGTATTTACGTTGAAATCTCGAAATCGATTTTCCGCAGCATTACATAACTTTCTCAGTACTACGTATATTACTCCCGTGTATACGTATGTATCCGAGAAAGTAAAAATTGAGGCAGTATTACAAAGTTATGACGACGAAAATCAATTTCAAAAATGTATTTATGTCAAAATAAATGGTGTCAAAATTCGTTGACAAAAATACCTTCAAATTCTGCAGTCATTCCCCGCCTCTGTAATTGAAAGTATATTTAAATTCAAGGTGATTTAAAGGTGGGAAAATGTTTTTTTCTTTTTTTATCTCCAGCCCAGTTGTTGAAAAAATCTGAAAAAACGGAACAATCATCTGTGGTTTAAGAGAAACTTTACGACGAGACACAATAAAAATTATTTTTTGTTATTTTGTTTTCAAAAATATTTTTTTGTTTGAATTTGGGTCTGAAAAAATATCAAAAAATATTTTTCTGATAGTATAAATTGTCTTCTTATTTATCATATTTTTTCAGTCAGAAAAAATAGTGTTAAATTGCCTTCTTCTTTTCTGCGAGTGGAACTACACAATGCGGCGTCTCTCGCACCCAAGCTTCCATCTTCTTCCATCTTGCCAATCATCATCTTCGATGTGACGATCTCTCATTGTCTGTCGCACACGTCATACCACGTGAGTCTTGGTCTATCTCTCTTTCTGTGCATTGGCACCTGCCACCTCCAAGTTTTTAATGGCCATCTTTCCTCCGGCATTCTTCTAAGGTGATCTACCATTTTAACCTTCTCCCTTCTATTGTGTCCATTATATCCGACATGACACCCATTTGCTGCTTTATATTTTCATTCCTGATTCTTTCCATTAACGTTACACTACAGCTGCGTCTCCAAAACTCCATTTCCATAGCCTTTAACTTTTTCTCATTACTTTTTGAGATCTCCCACAACTCAGCACCATACAGTGATATACTTTCCACAATTGCTTTATAAATTCTAATTTTCACTTTATTAGAAATATTTTTATTCCATATTATTGAATGCAATTGCCGAATAGCAGATTTTCCTTGCCGAATGCGATGTTTAATTTCCTCTTCACTTCCCCCTTGGTCTGATAAAATTGTTCCTAAATACTTATACGTCTGACAACACTTAACAACCGAGCCATCCTCCATTACTAAATCTTTTCCTGTCCCTCCTACCAACATGTACTCTGTCTTCTTAAAATTGATTTTCAAGCCCCATTTTCCATATCCCTCATTTAATTTCCTTAACATATAATGTGCATCGTCTTCATCCTCTGCGAATATCACTTGGTCATCTACAAAATTTAGTGAATATAACATATCGTCATTCAATTTTATTCCCATCCTTTCACATTTTATCTTCCAGTTTTTTAGAGCTTCTCTTAGATATATTTTGAAGAGAGTTGGTGCAATACAACACCCCTGTCTTAGCCCTTTATTTATTTTGATTTCTTTTGATATGCTACTTCCTAATTTGACATAAGCGATATTGTCCGTATATAACTCTCCAATGGCCTTAATATATACGCTATTAATATGGTGGTTTTCCATGGCCATCCACAATTTTGAAAGGGGGACACTGTCGTACGCCTTTTGCAAGTCAATATAGACTAGATGTGTTTCAAGGTTATGCGCCAGCCGTTTATCTGTAACTTGTCGGATGGTAAATATATTATCTGTGCAGGATCTACCAGCACGAAAACCACTCTGTTCTTCCATTTCATTTATTTCATTTTCCAATCTGTTTTTAATAATTTTACCATATATTTTACCAAGGGAACTCAAGACAGTTATACCACGGTAATTGGAGCAGTCCTCTTTATCTCCTTTTTTAAATATATTGGAGATGTAACCCACTTTAAAGACTTCAGGTATCACACGGCCCCTGAGACGCATTAAATAATTCTGAAAGCTGTTCAAACAACACCGATGGAGCTGATTTTATTAGTTCTATATTTATCCCACCGGGTCCGGGAGCTTTACCGCTTTTGAAACTTTTCACCACTTTCTCAACTTCAGTTGCTGACATATCTTCTACCGGATTGTCAGATGTATCTTACAGCTGATATAGAGTGCGGTATTCTGCACGGTGTTCCTGCAAAAGTTCTTTGTAATACTTTGCCCAATTTTCTAAGCTTATAAGCTGTAAATGTCCATATCTCACTTCATTTGTTTTCAGTTGTTTCAACACTTTCCATGCCTCCCGTGATCTTGAGCTTCCAATGGTGTTGCTGATTTCTTGACACTTGATGTCCCACATATCATTTTTGGCTTTTATAATCTCCTTTTTTTACTTCTCTACATATTCGTGTGTAAGTTTTTCTGTCTTCTAGATCATGGGTCGTCAGCCACTTTTGATAGGCGTTTTTCTTCTCCCGTACCCTTTCAGCAAATTTGTCACTCCACCAATACGTCCCGGTTCTCTGCTGCTTCCTTTCAATTTTCCCCAAACTTTCGTATGCCGCTTCATGTATGTACTTTGTTATATCTCTGTACATTGCTTTTGGAGAGGAGTCATCCACAATTTGCAACTTCCCACTGAGCCTTAGCTTATACAAGAACAGGATTGATGGGTCTTCTAGTAAACTCAGTTTGTACTTAATATCTTCGCCTTTTCTTCTAGAGTATTGTTCTTTTATTTGATTTTTTACTTATCCATTTTGGAAGGGGAAAAAACATTTGGCTCGCAAAAGGAAGTGGTCAGATCCGCACTTTGCACCTCTATAAACTCTACATTCCTCCACTCTGGTCTTATTACTCTGTTTACCAATAAGGTAATCAATTATAGAGTATAATTTCCTTGATGGTTGAGACCAGGAATATTTATGAATATTTTTGTGCTGAAAAAAAAACATTCCAAATCTTCAATTCATATTGCTCGCACACATCTATCAGTCTTTCCCCATTCCCGTTCTTTACATCTTCTCCAAATTTCCCTACAACATTTCTTCCATATTGTCTTCCTACTTTTCCATTAAAGTCGCCCATTAAATATATTTCCTTCCTGTTTCCAATTTGGTTCAGAAGGTTCGTCAAGTTGGTAAAAAATTCAAATTTTTCGGTATCAGTTGCACTGTCCGTGGGCGCATAGGCGGCAATTACGATCATATCGTACCCTTTCAGACGCAGATCAACTCGTAGTAGGTTTTCATTTATACCATCCCATTTTTTATATGATGTTTTAAAGATTTTCGTATGGCAATGGATACTCCTTTCTTTGCTCTGTTTTCTTTATTTACTCCGCTGTATATGTGAACGTAATTTTGAATCTCTTCCAAACCCTTCCCTTTCTTTTTAGTTTCAGATAGGGCAGCAACATCTAAATTTAACCTGTCTAATTCTCTAAAAACGTCGGATTCCTTTGTGGCTATGCCTTGCACATTCCAAGTTCCAAAATTCATATACCTATTTCGAAGGCCTATTTCGTAGACTAGCACGATTCCGAGGCTTATTGCTTGGGACTCGTGCATGTTGAGTTTTTTCTGAGCGATGGGGTGCAGGCCCAACATCTCAACCCCCAACTTGGATGACCAGGGATTTATTCTCGAGGTTTCCTTCCTCTAACCTTTTTGATGAAACATCATCATCTGCAAGGTAGCAGTTTTTTGAGAAAAGAGGTATTAAAGTTTTCCGCCTCTTCTGTCGTTGGAGAGCTGTCAAGCATCTCTTCCTTCTTCAGAGCCGTTGCCGACCTCTTCTTCCTCTTCGCTGGTTTTGGTCCACCCCGGGTATTTAATTTCCCCGGTATCCACCAGATACGTCTGGCCGGGCTTCCCCCTATCCGCCACCTGGGGAGGCGCCCGCTGGGGGGACCAGCAACCCCACACAGGTGTTAAATTGCCGAAAAAATTAAAAAACACGTTTTTGGCTCTAGAGGGTGGTGGGTCGGGAGCTAGGAAACGTTTCAAAAATATTATTTTTATGTTATAATTATAATGTAACCACTCATATGTCATTTCGTTTAGGGGAACTTTTTACCATCTTAACTGAGGGTACCCTTTCGATGTGACAGACTGCTCTCTATTTCCTTCGTTTTGCTGTCATTTGGAGATTATAACATTCCTGATGAAAAATCAATCATTAAAATGTAAATTTTGGTTAGTAAAAATTAAATAATAAATTTTTAAAAGAGGCCACTGCTTTTAAATATTGTTTATGAGTTGCAATGAGCATAAAGTAAAAACAAGTATGTGGATACACAACAGTGCACAGAACATAAATAGTGAAATACAGTGCTTGTAGATAGAAATACGGTATATTGACCATTTAAATAAGTGGGAAAATTATTTCACAGCATGAATCATTGCATTAGACACCTAGGCTCAGGTTTCTCCCCTCCCCCCAAAGCTGCCTTCTCCCCACTACTTGCACTTTCGTAGTTCTCGCGACTTTGTTGATCCAAAGTACACATTTTCCATGGTACAAACCTTCCCCTACATAATACAATAGAAGATAAAAAGTGTTTTTCAGTAGATGTTTATATTATCACAAGGCAGACGGCTGGCTCCTAAGTGCAGAATGCCCGCGGGAGCAGGTGTAGTACAGGCCTGGTTTAGGCGCTAGCGTTGACTTCAGACTGACGGACAGAAGGTCAGACAAACGTTTTGACGTCAATCGATTTTTCGGTATCAAGGAACGACAAACATGGATTCTGGCTACACCACGTGTTAGAAGGAGTAATTTACTATATATGGGAACAGAATTTAACCACTTTTTGTTAGCAAGGCCTGACAATAAGAGTATTTTCTGACGAAAATTCGCCGCTTTTCCGGCTCACTATAACAATACAATACTTTCTCTTGTTGTGTGCGTAAGGACGAAAAATTAAAAAGAGTAGGTCGACAACTAACATTGAATACTATCAATGAGAATCCATTACTATCCGCCCGATCACTAAGGCAAAGAAACAGAACTTAATGAGTTTGTTGAAGTATGTTCTCCCAGTGAATCACAATTACTATAAACAATTAAGTGAAGTGAGTAATGATCATGATATTCATTATTTTCAATCTAAAATATGACATCATGCTTTGTCATTTCCCGCCTCGCAACAGTATGGAAATTGGTACTTTAAAGTGCGGAAATTACTCAAGCACACTGAACTAATTATGATAGAAAATATATAAATAAACAAATGAATACTTAAATAGAAGTATAGATACAGAAATCAATAACAAATTTTTACAGTGATAGCGCACTCAGTATTTCCTTTAATATTTACTTTCTCGCTATAGAATACAAAGTAACTTATGTAATGTTGCGCGAAAAAACGGCGACTTTTCGGTAGAAAACTCTTATTGCCGCGCCTTGCTGACAAAAAAAGTGGCTAAATCCAGTTGCAAAATTTAGGGGAAAATCCTCCAATATGTGGTGGAGCCAGAATCCATGTTTTCTGGGTCCTTCATAGCGAAAAATCGATTGACGGCAAAACGTCTGTCTGTCAGTCAGTCTGTCAGTCTGTCTGCCCGTCTGTGAACAACGATAGTGATTTAACCGTTCGGTGGATTTTCTCCAAGATTGATATTCCCGCAATCGATCTGGCAAGGTAACAACCATCATAGAAGAAAAGCAATCAACCTAAACCTTTAGAAACTGAAGAATATAATTACCTGAAGAACCATCCGAACCAAAGAAAATTCCACCATCATTCGTTACCACCACAAGCAATGAGGCTGACCTTATTGACCTCGTTGAAATTACCCAACGCTGCAACGTCCGAGCGCCGTGCCCCGCTCTTTATCCCACTCGCACCTGTCACCATCTCTTGAGATAGCAGGTAATTCGCGACCAATTCAGCTTTGGGAAACTCTTCCTTGTGAGCTCCCAGCAATCTAGTGACGACAGGCATGATAAGCAATGCTCGATGACAGCGTTTCTTCTCGGGATACTCCCCTCCTCAGCCCACTGCGAAAGGATCTGACGGAGCTCAATTCTGCATTTTAAAACGACCGAAAGACGACTATTATAGATTAGTGCATTCCATTAACAAAAGGAGTGAAGTGTGGAATTATTTTGAAGAGGACTCAAAAGATGACAATCGTGCTCATTGTAGAATATGTAAAAAACATTTTCGCCTGGTGAAAATTCACACAATACTAATAATTAAAAAACATGTTACATCAACACAACAGGTAGTATTCAGTTCCACCGAACACAAGTGAGCCAAGCCAACTAAAAAAATGTTGCACCGGACGTTTGAAACGTCGCAGATCGTACAAGTGAAGTGGTAGAAGTTAATGACCCGTGGCCAGTCCTATCAAGATCACCAAGTTCCAACACAAATCAATCAACACTCATTGATTTTTTGGCCTCAAAGAACACATTTAAATCAGGAGACAACCATTGAAAAGCAATAACAAGAAACTTTGCTTACATGATAGGCAAAGATAATCAATCGATCAGTATTATTGAGGACAATAGATTCAACGAATAAATTAAACATCTTGAACCTAGATACACCATGCCCACAAGAAAATAACAACCCTTTAATCACGATTTCGATTCTCCGATATTTCCGTAGTTA
Source organism: Teleogryllus occipitalis (assembly GCA_011170035.1). NCBI lineage: Eukaryota > Metazoa > Arthropoda > Insecta > Orthoptera > Gryllidae > Teleogryllus > Teleogryllus occipitalis. Next base: position 17,695 of record BLKR01003183.1, on the reverse strand, counting down.
AAAAAATTAAATCACTGTTTATGATTCCGAATAACTCATTTTCATTATCTACATTAGAGATTTCAAATTAGACAAGTATTTACTGTTCAAAATTTTAATTCACTTAATTTATTTTTTCGCCATCCTCAAATACTGAACCCCCGAAAATGCATTGACATGTGACCTCTTTATAGGAATATTCTGAAGAGTGACTACGAAATATCATGTTGTAAATACGAAACCACAGCACAAGAAGATGAATTAAATGTGCGGACTTCCTTCCTCCTGATGCAAATCTATCTTACTGAAAAAACAAAGTGACTCTCCTCAATTTAAGAAAAAGCGCTGTTCGATACCAGTGCATTCCATCAGCTACAGTGTTTTCGGAGAGGCTTTTCGGTACAGCTGGATTGATATGTGACAAAAAAAGAAATAGAATGGACCCAGAAAGAGTTAGAATGTTATTTTTCCTTAATAAGAATCTTTTAAAACTTTAAAAAATGTAAATGTGTGAAGAACAAAATATCTTCCAATTCTGATTGAACCACTTTTACTGCTGAGCCTTTAAAGTAGTATGGTATCGAGTATCGAGTATCGAGTATCGACGCTCTCAGACAGGTAACGGTATCGAGTATCGAGTATCGAGTATCGAGAAATTCCGGTATCGACCCATCACTAATTATTATTATTATTATTATTATTATTATTATTATTATTATTTAATGGCAGTTGAGGGCAATGAAGAACACGTCTCGTGTAAATGTGGCCTCGTCGGTCCACAATACGCGTGCAGTGAGTTCGGATTCGTTTGCGTCGCGGTCCAGCAGCCACTCACAGTACGCCATTCGCCTAGGAAGGTCGCCTCTCGGTCGTCCTTTAACCGGCATGGAATTAAACGGGTGCTGGTCGCGATGCACGGTCGTCCTCGATACGCCCAACGTTCGGGCAATGTCCCAAACTTTCCCCGTGGGCTAATCCTCCGCTGCTTGCATACTGCCACTTCGGAAGGACCGGTACGACGGCGCGGCCTTCCGACGTCGGTACTTGGTCGCGAAAGCGCGTTGCCCGTATCACGCAGTTCAGCATCGAGGCGCTGCAACACGTTGCACGTCGGATTCCGGCGAGTGGGGCATCGCGCGCCGTACACACGCACAGCATTGCTGGCATTTCTCCATCATCAATTGCATACCATCACAAAGCTCGTCTATAGTAAATTTCTCTATCTCCGCCAATTTACACGGTTGCTCGCTCGGAACTGATGCTAGTACATCAGCGCAACATTGACATTGACAGTGTCAAGGGTCGTTCTAAAAGGTTGTGTTTCGTTATCGCTGTAACAACGATAATCCGGCGCGTTCTGTCCTAGTACACAATGATGGAAAGTTTATGTTGGCTGCAGCCTACAATTAAACCCCGTTTTCAGCGTTATTGTAAAGCTGTCAACATCAAGAAAATCAACATTGGCTCTTCTATGTATAATTCTTATGATGACACCTACTACTTAGTGCGGGAATTAAGGGAAGCCTTCAATCTACTTTTCAAATATGCTTCCATTCGTCAAATTCAATTCGCCAAACTGACGCATTGGCCCCTTCTAGATTCGTTTTCGTACCAAACATCGTTTTGAAAAAATATACTTTTACCCTAATTCTGGCATAATTTCAAAATTATAAATATATATTTGCAAAAAGGATCAACCCTTTCTAAATATTTCTAATTAATTGCCGTGGTATGAACCTGTTATTCGGCCCACTGTACGGCAACCCATCGGGCTCACTCTGGGGAGCCATCTCGCTGCTCGTGAGATGGCACGAGCGTTTACCTAATGGTTTTTGTCAGCCGGTGATGTTTAATTTTTTTAAAGAGTTATTATCCATTTACTTTTTCAAGATTTATTTTCCTTTCCTTGTCGAGTAAACGTGCAACTTTTCCTTGTTCGTCTATTGGAAGTTTAAGCATTCTTAGCGTGAAACGTAAAACAATTAAATGAGTTTACCTACTCAATAGTCCTCTTCAACATGTATTTGTATTAAAAGTTGTAAAGAGCTGAATTTAAATGCAGAAATTTTCAAACTGCCAAGATGTCTGTAGTTGTCAATGTGAAGCTGTTCTGCAACACCATAAACTTGTTTCTATTTCTTTTTGTAAATAAAATATATGAAATTATTCATTTTGACAATGTTTTAATACTCCACGCTCTCATGTGAGTAGTATTCCAACATAATGCATGATTTTGCCAACCTACCTGAAGACCAATGCCAACCAACCCCAACACTTAGGTAGGTTAACTCATCTTCACTTGATGCCTTTTAACGATTCAAAAAGTTAGACAGTCAAACATTCATGTAGAAACATACCACAAGGTACCCCAATAAATTTAGTTTCCACAATTGATACAATCAAACTTGTCACAACTAAACTGAAGCTTTAAAAAATCAAAAATTACCAACTGGTGCCGAACAGTCCCAGTCTCCTCTTGCAGTCAATTTGGATACAGGATCTTCTACATTATCCACAGAAATGGAATGTAATTTCTCTCGGCGACAACCGTTAGCATTACTCATGTGAGCGATAGCTAAATAAAAAGATATTCCTCGTCAGATCCTTGTTTCAAAACTCTGTTTATTTGATGTTCGCGTAGTACACGAAACCCCTTTCACTGCGTCAGAAAGTGATGTGAAAAACAACAATGCATGATGGGTTGCCTATCAGTCAGGGGTAACTGTCACGTGGGCCTCTTGTTTACATGAAATTTTCTACCACATATTCACTGGGGAAAAGTTATCATCTTCAACTCTCCTACATGTCTTAGAACAAGGAATCCATAGAAATTAATATTGAAAAATTAAGGTGCGTTATGCCCTCCTGCACTTTTGTGAAAACTGCATTGCAATAGCTTCAACCGTTCAAAAACTGCAGGAAGTGCTAAAGTAACGTGACTCATCCTGTATATAGAAACTGGATTCGTCAACTTTTTCGTTTACAGGGCCCCAGAAAGTGTATTCTTTCGAAACTTCGCTGTTTTCCGGCGCAAAATTACAATAATTCCTTTTCTTACATTCGCAAGGGTAAAAAAGTAAAAGGGAATCATATGTAACTTCAGATTTCATTTACTTTAACACATAAACATGTAAGTATCTTTTAAACATAACGTGATAGGAAATGTTTATGATAATTTTCGAAATCAACTTGTACGTTTCCATAAGAATCTCGGAGATATGAAATTAAAAATTGTTGGCTAGTGTAGTGCTTTATACTTCCCTTGTGATGGCATTTATTAGTTCACCTTAGGAAATGTGTAGTTGTATCTTCTTCCTCTCTTCGCTCGTACTCATTTACGACCTCACATTATTCCATTTACTTCTGTGTATTAACAGAGCAGACGTAAATCATCGGAGTTGCACCGTAACTCCGGCGTGGTAGCGCTTGCAGCTATCGCCACAGACGTTGACTTTTACGAGGCCATGCGCCGTCTTCTCATGCGTATACTAAGGTCGGCGTAACCTGCAGATTTACGAAACCACTAACTGTCCCTCCGGATGTTAACTTCCTCTCTCTAGTGTCTTTTCGCAAGTCATGTCACAAACGAATTTTGATTATTGGTCTTTTCGTACGCCCTTGGCTCATACTTTGGGACAAAATCTCCTGTAAGGAAATGTGAGTATTATAGAAGTTACAGAACCTATATGCTACGTTTTAAATTATTTTTAAATTTAAAGAGCAATTACTGAACTTAAATATTATCACATTTTTTCAGAGTTGAAATTATACCTATTAGTTAATAAATTATTTTAGATACAATGTTTTTAATTTTTGTGTTATTAAGATCTAATAAAATTTTTTTTACGACAAAGGCAGAGTTTTATTTGTCTAATTCTTAAAAAGAGCACACATACTAACAAATTAAAAAATAAGACATAATCTACTCTAAATATAAAATACTCCATTCTTAAAAGTTATGATGCCGGTTTTCGTGTTTTCAGCAAATGTTGAAATTTGTACAAAAGAAATCTTTTAAATATGAGAGAAAGTTTTTGTAATAATATCAAATTTGGATGATAAGTGTCCTTGTTCGTAAAATTGTATGTTCGTAAAATCTCAGAATATTTTAATTTCCGCGGAAAAACAAATAGAAAACCAATATACAACGCATGTCGTTAATTCAATAGTTTTCACGTAATAGAAGCTTATATGCTTAAACATTAATCTAGTTTTAATAGGAAATGAAATAGATACTGGTCTTTAATTTTTACAAACTGATATTCATTTTAAATTCCTTTTTACGAACTAAGTAACTGCCAAATGTCTTTTTTTATTACAAAAAATCACTGTATTGTAGCGAAATTTACTGTTTGTCGTAAGTTTCAACATCCACTTTTGCTATCTCTATCGTGGCCTTACACACCACTGGCATTGCAAATCGAAAATATAGGAAGGTTGTGTCCATATCCGATGTGAGAAAGGGAAACAAACTCCAATGCCTTATTTATTTCACTATTGTTCTTGTTGTATATAGCTTTTGGATATCGTAATTCCAATAGAAGTGGCCCCTCTTCTTCTCTGCTTGGAGTAATTTTTATGAAAATCAATAGATCTGTTTTTATGATGGAAGGTCTAGTTCGTAAGAAATTTTATCCCAACGTTTCGGTATTTATTTCATCTTCATCAGAGTATTCAACAAATACAGATATTCATTTTAAATTCGTTTTTACGAACTAAGTAATCTTTTAAATATGAGAGAAGTTCGAACCCCTCGCCATCCAATACTTCACAAAACTTTTGTCTAATGATCCTGGTGAAGGTCAAATAAACGCGAAAAGTTGGCGTAAAAAATATATCATGAGTACAACAAAATTCCTAATGACCTGTAGTCAAGTCTCTTCAACATAGCATAGAAAGAGGCCGAGAAAATAGAAAATTCAAATTCTTTTCTTTAATTTCTAGTATTAGCATTTTGCTTTGCTTTGTTTTGTATAATAAGCAATGCAATTAATTAATTCCATCGCCGAACAAAATCATTAGTACTCAAATATTTTAACCGTTTCTGGTTTGATGTATTGCAAAAGTTTGAGGGTTATAACAAATTCTACTAATCGCTTATTTTGTTGTAATAATATTTCTTACAAAGTTTTGAATATACTTTTAATGTCCGAGAACTCCAGAGTTCAGAAAATGATGTAGGTGCAAGTAAAATATAACGCAATATGAAACTAGTGAGATGCATTTTCGTCAACGAGGATAATTTCATAACTGCAAAAAATACGAAATTTTTAGATTGTGCAACGATTTTAAGAAAAGAAAATGTAAATAACGAATCCTCCCTATCCAGTGATGGCCACACTTATTGTTTTAAGGTAATTCCACAAATTCTGTATTCAGCGAACAGCGAGGGGCCGTTTGCAGAATCCCGAGTAATGTTGGTGGGTTGTTTGCTACTTGCCCAGCGACGAACGTTCAGTGTTCGCCCTACCCATCGCTTGTTAAGGCGGCTCCACACATTCGGTATTCGGCGAACAGCGAACAACTGCTCGCCGAATCCCGAGTAGTGTGGATGAGTTGCTTGCTATTTGCCGAGTGACGAATATTCGGGGTTCGCCCTACCAACCACGTGTCGGTCTTTTAGACACATCAAAGGGAGCGAACATTCGCCGAACACGTCAGCTGCTCGGGATTGGGCGAGCACTAGCTCGCTGCTCGGCGAATACCGAATGTGTGGAGCCGTCTTTAGAGTTTTGGACACGTCAAAGGAAGCGAACATCCGCTGAGCACATCACCTCCTCGGGATTGGGTAAGCAGTTTGAACTCCGTACATTTGTACAATATCAGATTTTTTCCGGTTCAACCTGACAATTTGTGTAATTGTTACACATAAGAGATCTCCAAGCCACCGGCCGCCAAAGGTGACTCAGGGCATCAACTGATGTCACTGTAGTTTCTCTTATTGGGAAGTCCTGCGGTTCTAGAGACGACGGTTGCAGGAGTTTCGCCTCTAACTTCTCAGCTAGTGCGAATTCAGCCGCTGTCTGGAGGATAATTGCAGTGGCCGGCTGCTCTGATCGGTAGTTTTCCGTAGTTTATCCTATCAATACCAGGCGAATGCCGTAGCAGTATCCTAACAAACGGGCCACAGACCGCGCGCGATCTTTCCTTTCTCTTCATCGTCCTTTTCTTACCATTTACTTACACACACATTCACATACACTACACTACCACACATGTCGGGAGACCATTCGGGAGTTTAGAGCTTGTCCCGGCTGGGTCAGTGCCACGCTGGTATGAGATGCCAGGTTGGGGAAAATCCCTGCAAGCCGAAGAAGGTCGGCACCTGATCTCGACATCCAGCAGGGGAAGATCCATGCAACCTCATGCGATAAAAACTTGCACTGCATTTACGGGAAGAATGACTTTAGCAGTTGCACCTGGAATCACGAATCAATCAAATCCAAGCCCCCTGGCATGAAGCTTTTGCTTGTCAAATTTCCAAATTTCTTGTTTTTTTTTAAATGATAGTAGCTCCTCAATGCTGGAATAGTTTTGATTCATTGTACCCCAGACACTGATCCATTGTGGCCGAATCATGGGGCATGATGGGTCACCCATTAAAAATAGTTTTTTTTTACATTTCCTCCACAATTAATTATTTTGTGGCTGTAACCACACAATGTTAAAATATACGCATGTTTTAGTTGTACAAATAAAACGAAATTATTCATCTCAAATATAAGAAATTCCTGAATGTTCCAATTTTTGTGGTTCATGATGCTCCGGTCTCCTACGTATAAATTCCTATACATAATTCGGGCACTTGCGAATACTCTGCAATATGTAAATAATAATTGTATAAAAATTGAAAATTGATTTAAAGGTGCACCCAACTGCGAACGCCCATTCCCCGAACTGAATGTTTGAGCATGATAGGCCCGGTACTATGTGAAAGAAACCATTACAATATTGCTGATCGTTGGGATTAATATGCACAGAATATAAAATAGTCTCTTCAATTTTATCGCGAAAGATAACTTCAGTATTTTTCCTTCAATTTAATTTGAAATTCATTTCGGCTTCTGCACTTTTCGAACCACCAATGCTACTGGGTGAGGGCACCCAAAATAACTAAATCATCAAAATTGTAAAAGAAAGTTCAAAAAGGTCTTATTTTGTAGAATACTGCCTAAGAACATAATCCATGTCCAACGTATCCCCCTTCCAATTCCCACCGTCCCCATCAATCCTTCACTTGCATCAAAACTGTCCCTCATAATTTCACCATCTGTCATCTACCCGTTCTCCAAAACACGCAATCTGTCAGACTTTACCTGTCCTCAAAAAATTCGTGTCCCTAGGGGGCATGTACACCTGGTTTAAAAGACCTAAGACGCATCGTTTCCAATTTATGAGCGATTATAATATGTGTTGCAATAATCTTTTGTGTATGTCATAATCTGTAAACCTGTTTTTTGCTTCTGAAATCTCTTCGACGTAGGACTGGAATGTAATTCTCTATCCACTAGTAGCACATTTACAAGGTTTTTTGTCGATGGTTTCTCATACGCTGCCAGAAACTAACATCTTTCCTTAGCGTATGATATACGGTGTTCATCCAGGAAGTAAACTCCGATCGCACCCAGTGGTGTCATGAGAAGTCTGATAGGAATGCGCATTCTCAGGAGTAGAGAAGAGGTATGTGAGACTAAGGCAGCGTCGTTTAAGTCTTGTAACGGCAGTGGTTACCGTACAATGCTACGATAAAATGACTGCTCTGATATCGTCTCCTGCCAATTGCCCCGTTCGAGCACTTATACGATTTTTGCACGCTCGGAATCAATCTCCAGCAGATATCCATCAGCCATTGTGCCACCTGTATGGACATGACATTTAGAGAGGCAGTATGGTCAGGAAGTGGTGCAGGCACTTCGCAGAAGGACGAACCAATATTCAAGACGAAAACTGCGGAGACCGATCGACCTTGGTGACAACAGAACTGATGTAAAACGTGCGCCAATAAATTTTGTAGAACCGGCACCTCACAATTTCTGAATTCTCTCGTCATTTCCCTTAGATGTCTCGGTCGCTGTTGCATGAAATTGTCTCCTGGTGGCTTGGTTTTCATAAAGTGGGTGCAAGATGGGTCCCAAGGTACAAAAGCAAACATCTGACCACAGCATGGACATTCCTACAGTGGTACGCAGAGAAAGGTGAAAAATTGCTCGACCATGTTGTCACTGGGAATGAAACATGGGTGTCACATGTCACACCGGAAACAAAACAATCCATGCATGGGGAGGCATAGTGGTTCACCTGTGAAGACCAAATTGAATCAGACGGTCTCTGTGAAAAAAAATCATGCGTACTGTACTGGTATCGCCGTGGTGTCCTCCTGTGCGTGTTCTTTACCGCGAGAGGAGACCGTAACTGCTGATCGGTATTGTCAGACATTGAAAAATTTGAGAGCAATATACGTGGGATGTTGACAAGGGTCATTGCGCTTGTGCATGACAATCCGAGACCCCGTAAAGCAAACTCCACAAGAAAAATGTTGAATCAATTTCCATGGGTGGTCTTCGACCATCCACCCTACATCCTCGACCTCGCATTAAGTAGTTTTCATCTCGTCCAATTCATGAAGCGTTTTCTGGAATGCAAACGTTTCAACAACGACGCTGAGGTGCAGACTGAATTGACTTCATGGGTCCGGACGTTGGCAATGGACTCCTATGACATGGGCATACACTTAATGGCGCATCGTAACGATAAATTCCTCAATAGAGGTGGTGACTAAGTTGAGAAGTATTTTGTGAATCTAAGTAAATATTCCAATAAAAAACCGGGAGCGGACCCGTAATAAATATAAATAATAATATAATATAATATAAATAGCTATAATAAATATAATATAAATAGCTTTTCAGGTAAGTCGAATTCAGTCGCTGTCTGGACGAGTACTCTAGCGACCGGCTGCTCTGATCGGTAGTTTTACGTGGTTTCTCCGATCAACGCCAGGCGAATGCCGGAGCAGTACCCTGACAAACGGACCGCGCGCTATCTTTCCCTCCTATTCCTCTCCCCTTACACACACACACACACTAACATGCACTACACTACCACATATTCCGAGAGACCGGTCGGGAACTTAGAGCTTGTCCCGGCTGGGGCGGTGCCCCGCTGGTGGGAGAGTTCTGGTTAGGGGGAAACACCACTATCCGACGGTAGGTCGACGCCGGATCTCGCCATCCAGTGGGGGAAGATCACCGCCATATCTGTAGTAAAAAAACATACACTACACTTACGGGACTAATTACCTAAGCTGTTGAAGCGCCCGTAATCATTAACCAACCAACCAATCCAATAAAAATTTCTTACTAAGTGATGTTTTTGCTTTCTTTATCGGAATGGAATTAACTTTCTTGACACAAAGGATGATAACGTTTTAAAAACATGATAAACAGTAATTACCTTACAGGATAAAAATATTACTGGGTGCTACAACAATGTATACAAATGTATAATAAACACTAAAATAAATGCACAGAATACTGTTGCATTCATTTTCACAGTGTATTAAAAATCAAGATGTTTTAAAGGCGGGAAATTTTAAAAATTGTTTTCATTTTATTAACTACAGCCCAGAAGTCGGAAAAATCTGAAAACAATTCACAATAATTTCTATTTTGAAAGTAACTTTTGAATTTTTTCGAGACTGTTCCGAGGTTCTAAGACACAGTAAAATTATTTATATTTATTGGTTTTTTTTTCAAAAAAATGCGTTTGAATGCCGCTAAGAAAATATCAATAAATGATTTCCCGATAGTATAAAATATTCCATTATTTTTCATATTTTTCAAGGAGATAAAACAGTGTTAAGTTAATGAAAAAATTAAAATTAAAAATCATGGTATTGGTGGTAGGACGGGGGCTAAGAAACCTTTCAAATATTTTTCTTTTATGTCAGAGTTATAGTGTAACTACTTATATGTCATTTGGTTTAGGGAACATTTTACCAACTTATCCGGGGATATCCTTTAATAGCCCACAAAATATCTCGAAAATAGCTTTCCGAAGTAGAGCAGAACTTGAGGGCTGATCTATTTCGCTTCACAATCATTTGGGAATATGTGACCTGTGCGTACTAATATGTGCAAGGGAAATGTAATGGATTACGCATTTGGACCACAATCACAGCACATTCCAATTATAGGTGCCTAATCTGAGACGAAGGTTGTGAACTGCATTGCATTAATCAGTGATCTGGAATGCTAGTAGGAACTCTCGAGGGTGCGGTGTACATCCATTACAAGTTGAAACATCTGAACTGAGCAACGCATCGCTTAACCATCATGTGCCATCTTCAAAATGCATAGTTGTCACCTCTCTAACATGTAAATTGTTTATTATTTACAAAAGAAATTAGTAATCACAAGAAAAAATAACTGAGAAATAAAAAGGCAGTCGAATTGAGTAAATGCATGATTTTTTTTATTTCTGGGTTATATTTTCTTTCCGAAATGAAATAATAAACAATTTACACGTTTCTGGAGTGTTTCTATGCTTCTGCAATACAAATTATTGCCTAGAAAGCAATTTTTCAAACCAACTTTTGAGTGCTAATTACGGCTCAGCAATTCAGTATGTCCAAGTAGTTTATTAGACAAAATATTCTTAAAATTGTCTCAAGAGCTTATTTTCGAATTTTCGACGTTTACTCCCCGGACATCCTGTATGCTCTTTTATAATTTTACTTTCGCATGTTGCAAATATTTCAGATACCTTGTATTCTGCTGCATGTACACTCCCTAAATTTGCGTTTAGTTCTGTAGTGGCCAGACAGCAATGCAATCCTTTCCCCCAAGTGTTGACTCACAAAGAGCGTAATTAATGCTGGGCTCACCGCATCGCTTGAAACGTCCTCGACCATGAATCTTGTGAGCGTGTCTCAGCTGAAAATTGCTTCATTCTCGCCAGCGAAACGACGAGTCGTTATTTTTATTCAGAGTCATTCTAATACATCAAACTAACCTGTAACAACCTATTATTATGTTCATTCCTCTTAAATGATCAACAGTTTTAGAGAAGTTGTCGAGACAAGAATATTTAGTATTTGCCGGGCAATTATTCCAAATGAAAATATATATTAGTCGTTTGTATAAAACATTCATTCACATGTTTTTGGCAACTTTATGATTATAATTCAATGCCAAACATTTAGAACAGTACCACGAATATTATATTTATGATATCGACCAATGCAAAAAAATGTATAAATATGCAATTTGCATTTTTGACACAGTAGATTGGCATACATTATTTTTTGTAAAACATCAATATACATTTATATGAGAATCAAAGTTAAATTTTGAAAATAACTTTATTGTGACGTCACGGGTATTTGACATCTGTGAGAAAAAACAGTGGTCGATTGTTGTTCGGTTTACCGCTACCACCCCACAATTCTCTTGTTGCGATTGGCTCAATGTGTGAAGACGCAATTATTCGTGACATTCTACATAGAACATTGTCTTCATCCTCAGCGAACTTCACTTGATTTTCTGCAAAGTGTAAGGAGTAAAACATAGTTATCAATTTTAATACCCAGATTATTGCATTTCTTCATCCACCATCTCAGGGCTTCATTAAAATATATTTTTTTAAAAGTCAGTGCTACACAGCACCCCTGTCGTAAAACTTTATTTAGTGAAAATTGTGCTGAAACATTCCTCCCTACTATTATTTGGCTCTAATTATCTCTGTAGAAATCTTTAACGGCTCTAATCATTTAGGTATTAACATTTTGTTTCTCAATTGTCATCCACAGCATAGATAATGGGACAGTGTCTTAGGCATTATGCAAATCTATAAACACAAGGTGTGTCGCCAAATTATGGGTGAGACGTTTGTCAGTTACCGATTTAATAATAAAGATGTTGTCAATACATGAGCGCCCCGCTCGAAACCCACTCTGTTTCTTGACATTAATAAGGTCTCTTTTCACCCAGGTTCTCAGTATTTTCAAATATACTGGCCAATGCTGCTAAGAACAGTTATACCTCTATACTTGGAACACGTTTTCTTTCACCTTCCTAATAGATGTTAAAAATATGTCCTTTGCTGACATGTTTAGGTAATTCTTCTCCTATTAAACATCTACTGTATAGCTGGTAAGAAGAACCAATAATTAACTGGGGCTTTAACTTTCAGTAATTCTACGCTTACCAATCCCGAACCGGCTGCTTTGACATTTTTAAAGGTTTGTATTGATGTTTTCAGTCTCTGATATATACATATATACAATATATTCCATACACTGGCTTCAATTTGGTGTGAGTAATTCTGGGCCCCTGTATCCCAAGTTGTTTGTCCGTCACCTCCCAGCTGTGCAGTGAACGCCACGCCGTGACGCGCAGCAGGGGGTGTGAGCGCGCGGCGATCAGGCCATGGAGCCGCGCGCGTGTTTGGGTTGGACGGCGCCGCGCCCCGCCCAGCGCCAACGACGCGCCGCTCAGTGCTAGACGGAACTCCGCGCCCCACGCCCTGCCATCCTCCGCGTTCAAGGTCACCCGCCAAACGGTCTTATCGGAGCGTCATCAGCGCGCCCGGCCGTTCCCTCCGTGCTTTCCCTCGTAAGAATAGTTGTTGGTTGTTTGCCCGTCGCCATGGCCACAGACTTCAGAAGAAGTATAGTCCAGTTACATTTTCTTAGTACAAAGTTATAAATATTTGGAACTCTCGCGAACAACTACATTATGGAGGATCGAGTGTTTTTTAAATCAAATTTGTTCTCCACAATTAGTTCTTTAATTAATGACATGTTGGTTTTTTAAAAATATTAGTAGTTTTCGCGTAATTCTGAGTGAAATATGGACAAATTTAAAAACAATTTTCTTTCCAAATGACTCCACATTTTTTCCTCACATTTTTGTACGCACGGAGGGTAATACACTGAATAATATGACATTAAACGCCGTTTGGATGTTATCATTTGATTTGTCAAAAATGAGACAAATGTTGTTTTTAATATCTTTCACATCATTAAAATTCTCATTAAATGTATTTTTAATAGTGTATTGTATTTGTAAGTAAAAGAACATCAAATGACTTCTTATAAAGTTTCTAGAAAGCTGTAGATTTCAGAGAAAATGAGCACAAGTTTTTTGCATTTTCAGCAACGCTCAAACAATATTTTCTCAAAAATAGCTTTGAATTTTGTATTGAAAATATTCATCAAGAACCAGGTCTTACTTTGCTATGATATTCTTAAATTGATATTTTCATTCTCTTAATACGGGACCGAAAGATGTGAAAAAAGAAGAGAAAATGCGAAAAAAAAAGAAGATTAAAAACACAGTTTCCTCAATATGAATGTTACATATAAGGAAACTAATCCCCTGTGATAACTTATACGTGCTGTAAATATTATATTCCACAACATTTTGCTTAGTGTTAATTAATTTTGAAAAATTCATTAATGTGTAGGATTAAAAATTTTAATGCTGGAAAGTAACTTTGTTTCCATTGTTGCTATGAAAACGTATGGTGACAAAGAAATTAAAATACACATATTCAACGCTGCTAAGCACATTAAACGCCGCGTATGCATGAAATGACCAGATTTAGTTAAATCATTAGTATTATGAACGTAATATTATTATATTACATAACCGTAACATGGTTACGAATAGTAAGGTCAAGTTATTCTGCCTAGTGAGACAGGGAGCTCAAGAAGACTTGGAGCAGGTGAGCTCAAGAATGTGGACCCTAAGACTGTGAGTTCGAATACCGCTTAATACACGGATGTTTTCAGTTGCGTTTATAGACTTTGAGGTATTTCGAGGGCCTCGTGTTTTACAAGTATATCCTAATCCTTCCTTAATCTCTGAAACTGTCACGCAACTGTGTATGCAGTCTGTTTGTGTAATTGAAGAATAGGTCCCTACACCCAAAACAATTACTGGTGCTAAAACAGCACGTACTTTCTCGCCCTATTTTCACGCTAAACAACGCGAAAAGTACTCAAATATTCGAAAAATTGTGCATGGCATTATTTCAAAATCTATCTCTAAGGATCGGATTTCATTAAGGGAAAAAAATCTATCTACACAATCGGAGTTCTAGGATGATGCCGAAAGAAGTTTGAACTTTTGCAATTTTCGAAAAATCAGGGTTTTCAACGAACATGAGACCTTCACCATTCTCATAAACGTCTTTCACACTATAAAACAACAATATTTAATCAAATCGATAGAGTCATTTTTTGAAAATGTCCCAGGGGCTTTATGTAAAGTACCTCTGAAAATTAAAATATCGGATTCAAACTCAAGGGACCGCGACAACACCCAGATCAATTGCGGAATATCAATATTGGAGGAAATCGGCCACTAGAGTTGGAACGGACGGACGGACAGATAGACGTGTTGCTCTCGTTCAATTGTTCGGTATCAAACACCCACAAAACATGGATTCTGGCTACACCACGTGTTAGAGGATTTTTCTTCCAAATTTAGCAACTGGATTTATTCCCTTTTCCAATACCAGGGCCCTATAAGAAGAGTTTTTCTGCCTAAAATTCGCCGTGTTTTCGCGCAGCACTACATAACTTTCTCTTTACTCTGTAGCGAGAAATTAAAAGATAGAAGCACCGAGGTGGTCAAAAGGTACCTTGGACAAATATGTAGGGTTACGAGAGGACCGAGGAAGGTGTATGGTTTGTACGGGGAGCGCAAAGTTGCTCTTTACTGGGAATACACCCAGAGAAGTTGTAGGTACAGCAATAGACCCTGTTAGGCGCCGATGGACAGTAGCTAGGAAGAGGGTGCAGCAAAACCAAAAAGCGATCCAGACTCAAGAGATTAGGAAACTTACTAGCGCGAGAAAGTATGTGCTATTCAGGAGCACCACTAATTCTCTCTCTCCGTTTTCTTCTCTTTCTTTTCCTCGGGGTCAAACGAACATGAATGAGACTTCACAATTGTAGTTACCTATGCAAGACAAGAGAGTGTAACACACGCAGGTTTCCAAATAAAATAATTGAATGGTAACACCGATTCGCAGTGCAAATCTACTGTTAACCAACAGTCTCGATACGCAACCAGGAGAGAGAAGTATGTCTTACAGTCAGTATTCAGGTGTTCGCCCAATACACTACGGAAATTAATTTAATTATTCATATGTTTACTTTATTTGCAATACTGTATTAACCTGAATTACAGTACAACAATTTGTTAATTAAATTATAACAAGACCCTTAAATTTTTGTATATTATATTTCATGCAGAAAATCAAGTATAGAATAAGAACATTTTCATATGACAATGAAACGAAAGCTCACCTTCAACAATGTACTGCTCTTAGAGAAATAAGAGAATTATTCTTTAACACGGCATCATGATCTAGCATTTGTAGTGGCTCCATATTTATTATATTTTCGTTTTTGTCGCTTCCCACTGGAGTATTCTTTCATCGGCGTTTTTAAACTGACAACCAACTTAAACACTTATATGAGATATGTGCTTTTGGTCAGGATACCGTGACGGCCTGGATACCTTAATTGTGTTGCCGTACTAACTACAAAATTTTTCCAAAATGCCAACATTGGTCTCTTACCGGCGAATTTATTGCATTTTGTGTCGACAAGTAAATAATGTAATGTTTTTTACTTGTGTAATAATCATAATGTTGATGGTGACCCTTTCTTAATTATGTTAATTTAAGTATTCAGATTGTTTAAAGAATTAGTCACGCCGACTGGGAATCAAACCCGGATCATCTGGATAACGTCCAGTTGCTCTAACCGGGCTCTGACTTTAAAAAAGTGAGACAGTGGTGGCAATCAAACCCGGATCATCTGGATAACGTCCAGTTGCTCTAACCGGGCTCTGACTTTAAAAAAGTGAGACAGTGATGGCAATAAATAAAAAAAATAAAAAATTGAATATTAATAAATAAGTTCTCGAATGACCCATAATGTAATTTCTGACTTTCATACTGACACATAATGTCAGTTATCAATTTTAACATATTTAGACAAGACTTTTCAAATATTTGAGGAGGATGAATTCAAAATCTTTAATGTTTTAATGAAGGGTACTTCCAAAACTTTTCATTGAGTTTCAGCGTGATATGTGATAATAAACAGTGATCTCCAGATTTCAATTTTACAAAAAAATAAACAAAATTTGTTAAAATTGCATTTGCGTCCGCGAAACTTTTTTATTTTCATCATAGAATTTATTATCATTAGGTTAAATTGTGAAAATTGCGAAAACGTTCATACCCTTAAAATTAAGAGTAATTATATCGACAAATTTGTTTTTATCAACTCCATGAGAAATATTTCCTCATCAATATAGATTATATTCTCTAATTGAAATAGCAAGAACTGAACTTTTTATCGCCCATTTTGGGGTGTTATTTCATTACAAAAATGTTATTTCCACTGACGCAATTATATCAGTTTATCAAGTTTACATTTAACCTTCTACAATAAAACGTAAAATGATGATTGACGGATGAAAATTGACATACATTCCTTGTAATGAGGTCTACATCATGAACTGAAATGTAATATTCATAATATTTTTCAGATTCTTTCCATATTTTATTTATAACAATTATTATTTGGAGGGGGCATTTTAAGAATAGAATGGTGTATACAATAGGCGAAGTCAATTTTTCTACTTCTCCTGCTCTTTACTTATGTGTGTTCTGCAGCACAGCAAGTAATAAATCAATGCACAATATCAATCCCATATTCTATTGAATAAATGTACAATTCGTTCACTCCACATATTACGAAGAGTCGCACATAACATGCTCTGCGTCTCACCCTCCCTGAACATGTTTGCCATATGAATACGATGACACCGCGAGAAATCGACGTGCTGACATGTGTTGTTGTCCTTGCTCTCATTCATGTGGAATGCGACCCTCAACAAAGTATCTTTAGCGCGTTTGCGTTACAAGGTAACTTATAAATAGTGGGTCTTCTTTGTTCAGCTGTACTGTTATTCACTTGTATTTTCTCAGAACCTTAACAGAAGGAATTCGAAGAAAAAATGTTTCTCGCACTCAAGAGATCAATTTATGTCATAAGAGACTATGTGCATTATTGAATGTGAAAAATGCTTCTAAAAGCACATTTAATTTTAATTAATAGATACATTTTATTCATTTATAGTTATCAACTAAAAAAAGACATTTTATATTACTTGTGAATAGCTATTTCTTTGACTTTCTTTACCTCAGACTGATTTTGAAGGCACTACCTACCCAGCAACTATCCCAAAAGTTGTGAAAGAATTATTTATCATAATCTATTACGATGACGATGATGAATATACGGTATGAATGGGCGAGTGGTAAACTATCATTTCACTTCACGCTCCAGCCACCAAAAGGAATGCTTTCGGGTTATCCTTGATTCTACGCGTATGGATGATTTTCCGCTACCTACCACCAGCGAATCCACGACCATACCGTATGTGAAAAGAATAGGGAAATGGAAGAAGGTTCTAATAAAAAGATTCGAATTTTATATCAACAGATTTCCTTTCCGCATGATTGTCCGGTTCCTGTATCACTGAATATCTTAAAAAAGAGGGTTTGAAGCTGTAGGTTATGAAGGTATGATACAAAAGATATAGAGGTTATTAGTCATCAAACGAGTCAATGTTGTACTTTAGTTTCTACGACGAATATGCTACTCGTATTTATATTAGAAACTTCT